>CACVCL010034068.1:0-102901 GCA_902729485.2 Mus minutoides
TCAACTTGAACACCTTCATCTGATTTTTTTGAATTATTTTTAGATGCCTGTTAAAAATAATTTAAGTCTCAGAAATGTTATCCAATGTGGCTTTTCTTGGCCATTTGTGAAATTACAATGTAAGTGACCTGAATTTTTGAAATGATGTTCTAATAAGCAACAAAGAGATTATCTTAATTCTTTTGTTTTATTACAGATGACTTGACATAAACTATCACATTCTTAATGGAGATTTTTTAGAATATCACAATATAAAGTATTAGACCAATATACTTTGATCTGTAAAACTTGATGGAGCATCTCTGTAGTCCCAACTACTTGGGAGGCTGAAGCAGGAGGATCACATGTTCAAGACTAGCCTGGACAGTTTAACACCTTAGTGAGGCTCTGTCTCAAAAATGAGAAAATGGGGTTGAGAATGTGGCATGGTGGTAGAGTACTTGTCTGGCATGCACAGGGTCCTGGGTTTAATCTCCAGTACTGTGAAAACAATAACAAAATACTTGTATCAGAAAATAGGTAGTCCTGAGTTCTACTCTTTATAATAAAGAACCAGAAAAGAACTAATACTTTATAATAAATTTTCAGCATATCTGTCTCCAATTAGATTACTAACTGTAAACTGATCGTGGAGTCAGTGAGGCAACTCTGTTCTCATTGCTACTACTTTTCCACTGTTGCTTCTCATCAGTGTTTGTCCTTGTGCCTCTTAATTCCCCTAGCCTTGCTTATAATAATTGAGAGAGATATGATACATTCGGAATTTTTGAATGTTACTAGGTCTAAGCACTGGAAACAATAGAGTAAGGAAAAAAAGTACCTAATAACATGAAATAGGAATGCTTAAAACCAGACGTCTTGATTAGTTAAGAAAGAAATAAAATTATTTTCCAAAAGGATAGTCATTGTTTCATTCAAATGTTAATCTTTGAAATTGAACCCACAGTGGTGAGGAAATGGGAGCTTCTAGCCATTTTAAAGAAATGGAAAAATTAGATGAGCACTAGGGTTTCATGCACGTAGTCATGTTTATAAAACTATTTTTTACCGATCTTTGAAAAGTAAAGAGTCATTTAAACAGTGGATTACTAATTGGTAATTGAGGAGTGGACTATAAGATCATACAATGTAATTATGTTATGTGTAGAAAGCCAGCCACCCCCAACACACACACACACACACACACACACACACACACACACACACACAATCACAGTCCAACACAAATAACTCACTGTGTACTTTGTAGTTCCATCTAGAAAATGTGTCCTTATTCATAGTGGCAGAAATCATATTAGTGGTGGGCTGAGTGTAGTTGGGGTAAGGGAAGGAGGCATAGATGGGAGGGATAACAAGGACATACTAGGAAACTGCAGGGAGTGGTAGACAGGTCCCACTGAACAAATTATATACTTTAAAGGTGTACAGTGTGTTACATGTCATGCCAATTACACCTTAATAAGTGGTATTTAAAAGTATCTCAAGCTTTGAAAGACAGAGGAATCTGAAGTGCATATTACCAAATGCAAGAAGCTAGTCTGAAAACGTTGTGTACTTTGTTATTCCAAGTCTGAGATATTCTGGAAATAGCAAAGCAAAACTCTGTGGAGACAGAGGATCAGAAGTTGAAGAAAGGGAAGAATAGATGGGCAGAGAACACAGAGGACTTTTAGGGTAGTACAATACTACAGCGGTGGATATGTATCATACGTTTGTCAAAAACTTGTATGTACAACTGTGGGTCTTAATGTAAGCTGTGACTTTGGGATGAGAATGATCTGTCAATATATGTTTGTTAGTAACAAATGTACCTGTGGTGTGGGATGTTTGTAGCCAGAGAGGCTGTGCATGTGTGGAGACAGCTATGTGTGATTTCTTTTTTTCCATTTGATTTGGAGGTGAACCTAAAACTGCTCTATAAAGAATAGATTTTTTGCCAGAAACTTGAAGAGTTGCCGTTTTGCTTGTTTTGAGCCCGGGCTGGCTGGAATTTGTGATCCCCCTTCCTTGAGTGCTGAAATAAAAGGTGTGCACCATCATGCCCAGCAAGACTTGACTATTTCACATTTTAAAATTGAAGAATTAGAGGTGAATCTGAGAAATTGTACATTGAAACATTTGACACCGAGTCTCAGAAAAAAATATGTTAGATTGCCAAGTACTTCCTGACTCATGATCAGAAAAGAAAGCATTGATTACTGAGGCCCATCCATTTTTAAAGAATAAGTCAGTGATCTAACCTCATGCTCACCTTGCTAAAGACAGCATAATAACAGTATATTCTTTTTATAGCACATCACCATGTGTAGCATATACACCCAGTATTTTTATTTAATCTTTAAGAGCCCACCCCCTGAATTAGTTTAAGAAAGGAAAAGTGTCAGCAGTAGCAGGCCTAGCCTTAGAAATGGGATAAAGGAAAGGAATACAAGCAGGCTTTGAAGAGTCTAAACTGGGTGAATAGTGATGCTGAATATTTTTACTTTTTAAAATACATGAAAAGGAAAAAAAAATCTATCAGTTTTCAGTTTATGAAATGTAGTTGTTTGATTTTTTTCATTGAACCAAGTTGTATAGAATTAAAAAAAATTAAGCCTAATTACGTAAGAACCTCTTTATTCAGTAAGTATAGTCTTTCAGATACTTTTGAAATGAAGAGGAGACAGTGTATGGAAACTGGAACTGGGAGGTGCGATTGGCCAAAGGTGTGTTTCTTCAAGGTACTTGTGTGGACTGAGGGAAAGGTGCATCCTGTAATAGAAAGATGCTAATTGATTGAAAATAATATGAAAGAAAGGGAAGGTGTGGACCCAGGAGCCAAGGTAAAAAGGGTTACTCAGAAGCGTAGCAATGCATCTTCCTGTTTGCAAAAGAGAAGGAAGTAAGGGAGTGGGTTGAGGTAGAGCGGAGCATCCAGGGTGCTGTCTCTTCTCTATGAAGCAAGGTTATCTGCTGAGACAGAAAAATGTGAGTTGGAGTATGCTTGGGGAAGCACGTTAAGCCTAGCGTATTGGAATTTCTTGTTTTTGTGGCTAATTGAGTCCAGAAAAGAGTTCTTGTGTGGAGATGAAGGAATTTAAACAAGGGCTAGTGACCTAATTACTGAGTCCTGATAAATATTCTTCCGGGATTTGAAATCACAAATATACAGAGGTTATCAGAATGGTTAAGTAGTTTTCTCCATGATCTGCTTTGGTTAGGTGAAAAAGCAGGTGTGGTCCACTGAACCTGGATGAGAATAGGAAAGAAGGGTGTAATGAAGAACCTGGCAAGAAGGACGGTGTGACGCCAAGGAATGGAGGAGGGCAGTGGGGTCATTGTTCAAAGCAATGACACACAGAACTCCTACTCAGTTAGGAGGAAGAGCCAAGCCAACTTGAGGCTGATACATGCGGAGAGTAGAGAAGGTGAAGAATCTTAGTGAAAAAGGATTTATGCATAGGATTTATGGTAGTAATGGAGGACTAGAGGTGGGAAAGGGGGTACACATGAAAATTCTACATTTAAAATTCCAGATGGGCAATTTTAAGTAATAAGGGTTAAAATATAGCTGCTATTCCTGGGAAGCCAGTCTTAATAGTGCTAATCACAATAATAATAATACTAGTTGTAGTCAGTAGCCTTCCTGAAGGTACTCAACCAGGAGTACCTGAGTCTGGGTAGCTTGAAAGTCTTTATGACCAGCTATTAAAACATGCTAATTTGCAAAGCAGGAACCATGAAAATCAAAGGTTAATGCTTAAGTCTAGTATATTAGGTTTTTTTGGTTTTTGTTTTTTTGTTTTTTTTTGTTTTTTTGAGACAGGGGTTCTCTGTGTATCCCTGGCTGTCCTGGAACTCACTCTGTAGACCAGGCTGGCCTTGAACTCAGAAATCCGCTTGCCTCTGCCTCCCAAGTGCTGGGATTAAAGGCGTGTACCACCACGCCCAGCTGGATTACTTGTTCTTATAGATAACAAACCCCAGAAGATCAGCTCTTGTGGAGAACATATGATGTTGATAATAAATGGTAATGTCCTACTCAAAACTTGGCCAGTAGGTGACAGCTATAAATGCAACCCTGAAGTAAAGAAAATGAAACACTATGGTTTGGGAAGCCCTGTGAATACTGACTTTTCCCAGACTGAGAACTTGTTGATGTAATTATGTCATTGAGAAGAAGAGGTGAAGGTATTCTAGCTTCATAGCAACAAAGATGGGCTCAGGAAGGAGTAAAGTACATGGGGAGGGGGCTGAGGAGTCAACTCAGTAAAGTGTCTGCCTCATATGTGTGAGACCCTAATTTTGATCCTCAGAAGCCCTGTGAAAATGGTAGCCCTAGTAGTATGCACTTAAAATTGCAGCTCTGGGGAGGCAGAGACAAGACCCCTTGCTAGTTGTCCAGTTTAACCTAACTGTGAATTCTAGGACAGTGATATACCCTGGCTCAAAAATGATGGATGATGTTTCTGAGGTCATGCACACATGTATATCTGCACACACATACACACACACATATGTATATACAAGTATATATACAAGTATATATATACATATATGTGTATATGAGTATATATGTGTGTGTATATATTCATAAGTAAAACAACAAAAAGTATATATACATATATATACATTGTATGTATATGTGAGTATATATATATATATTTATATTCATTCATTCATAAGTAAAACAACAAAAAGTTTTAGGAGGACTTACTTAATAGGGTGCAAAACCTCAGAGGGGTGAGTGAGAATGTGGGGCAGTTGTACAGTTTGTTGGTCAAATAGATGGTATTTTGAGAACAAAGGGTGTCATTATAGTTACTCTTAGACATAAGCCAGGACTAGGCTGGGCACCACAGTGAAGGTAAGCAGAGGCGTTACATTGGAAAGGGGTAGATATTGAGAATGAGTGCACTGAGTCTTATTAGAGGGGCTTGTATGGTGCCAGCTTAAGATTGTTTTCTCTAGTGTCATGGTACTGTCCTGAGACTTTCTGGCTACCTCTTATATAAGAAAGTCTGGACTCATCTTTGTATGAGCATTTAGGAAGTCATTAAACATGTAGGTGTTAGTTGAAACCTCAGAAGTGTCTGAGTTCATAAAAGGATAGTACACACACACAGAGTGAAATGAGGAGGAGGGTAGAATCCAGAGCCTCAGCAACACGAGGAGCTGACAGAGAAGAATCTAGCCAACAACAATAGACAGTAATCAGAAGAGGAAACCCACTATATATGTGTGTGTGTGTGTATATATATATATGATTCCATAAGTCAGAAGAGAAGGTTAAGAACAGAACGATTATTGTTTTTCATATGCTTTGTATTTTACAGAGAGGTCTGGAATGTGCCTGTTGGAATGAATTTGGCAATTAGTTATTGTTGCTCTTGGCCTGAGTAGTTTCGATAGAGGACTGTGAGCAAAAGCTAGGTTGCAGTGCACAGAGCAGAGGTGAAGTGTGCTTCCTTATAGATACTTTTGAGTAATCTTGAAGGAGGAGGTGTCAGTGGGATACTTCCTCTGTTTTAAATGCAAGCAGTGAAGAAGCTAATGGAGTTGAGGGATTAAAAACTAAGAGGGAACTGGGAGATGTCAAGTCAGAAAGTGTTGATTGTCATTACAATGGCAGAAGAAAGAGGAAAATATGTTCTGTTGTCTTGGGCTTTTTTGAGATAGGGATTTGCTTTGTAGCCTAGGCTAACCTCACTCATACAATCCTAGTTGCTTATCTTTTTCCATTCTGAGATTCACTGCACCTGGCTTGGAAGATTTAAAAAAAAAAAGATTTAAATATGTATGTGTGCTGGGAACCAAACTTGGGTTTGCAAGACCAACAAGTGCTCTTAACTCCTGAGCCATCACTCTAGCTCCTGGGAGATGTGCTTTAAATCAATAAGACAAGCTTACTAATTAAATGTGTCAGATACTACAGTGGTTGGAAGTATGCAGTTTATAAATGGTGTGGATTAACTCTACTTGCGTTTTCTTGTATTGTTTTTAGCTATGAGCTATCCAAAAGATTGTTGGGATGCTTGATATTTTCTGGGGCTTTTTTTTCTTTATATGTATCTCTTTTTTAAAAGTTAGCTGTGTTTTGTACATTGGAGATGTCTTATGATTAAATATAGTAATCCATATTTACATACCACAAACAGAATTAAATCTGTATGTTTTTAATGTATTATGACTTTTCAAAAGCAGTAAGAATATTCTTTAATATTGATCTGGTTAACTGTGACTTGCAGTTTTTATTGGTTATATAGTTATCTTCACTCCTTAGAAGAACAGTAGTCATAATTACATTCATTGTATTGGAGCAGCAGAGCTATTAAATACATTGAGTTTGGGTGAGTGTAAAATTAAGACAGTGGTAAGAACAGTTTCTTCTTTTTTTATCATAATAATGTGGCCTCTTTAAAAGGGCAGCAACATATTTATCAGTTCATAAAATGCACTCATTATTGTAACCTCTGGGTATTCATCCATTGAAGTGGGAAATACAGTGTGGCCAGTGTAAGGAGGCTGTCCTGGTGTAACTTGTAGGGCAGCTATGCATGTCCATCAGTTCCCTCATTACACTGCTTTCTATATTTGCTTTTGACTGCATTTTGACTGTGTGTGTATGTGTGTTTAGGCCAGCGGACTTTATTCAGGTGAAGTGTATCTGTTATTTAAATTTCTTAATGGCCCTGAAACTAACTGATTAGGCCAGGCCATTTGGCCATTGGGCCCCAGGGTCCACTTGTCTTCACCTGACCAGTACTGAGATTACATGCGTATACCACCATGCCCAGCTATCTTATCTATCTATCTATCTATCTATCTATCTATCTATCTATCTATCTATCTATCTATCATCTATCTATCTATCTATCTTTAAACATGGGCTCTGAAGATCAAACTGAGGTCCTTGGATGCTTGCACAGGAAGCACTTTGCTGATTAAGCTATTTTCACAGCCCAGCCTGATGCTTTAAACGTGTGAGTGTGTGTGTGTCCGTGCACACCTGTGCACACATGTGTTGCACCTGGGGTCTTGAATGCCAAACAAGGGCTCTGACACTGAGCTGTATCCTCAGTCTTGACTTGGAATTCCTTCCTTCCTTCCTTCCTTCCTTCCTTCCTTCCTTCCTTCCTTCCTTCCTTCCTTCCTTCCTTTCGTTCGTTCATTTTTCAAGACAGGGTTTCTTTATGTAGCCCTGGTTGTTCTGGAACTCACTCTGTAGACCAGGCTGGCCTCCAACTCAGAAATCCGCCTGTCTCTGCCTCCCGAGTGCTGGGATTAAAGGCATGCACCACCACTGCCTGGCTGGGATTTCTTAAAGATTAAAATGCTTTGTTGCTTTTTGTATTTCCTTTTAATGGTGTTTCCAAAACAATAATGCTGGTAATTATTCTTGCATTTTCTCCTGTTAACTTTATTTAAATGTTTTGAAGACTATTTTTAAAGTCATTTGTTTCAAGTTACTGGCATAGTCTTCTCTATTCCTTATATTTTACATTATAATTTATGTGTGTCTGAGAGAAAGCATGTCTGTGTATCTGTGTGTAGGCACAAGTCTTGGAGGTTAGAGAACAACTTTCAGGAGTCTGTTCTCTCCTTCCACTATGTAGGTTCCGGGGAGTGAATTGAAGTTGTCAGGTTTGGTAGCAAGCACTTTTACCCACCGGCCCACCTCACTGGGTCATTATTATTATTGTTTGTATGTGTGTGAACCTGAGACAGTGTAAGTACAACACATATGTGATGGTGTCCACAAGGGCAGAATAGGTGTTAGATCCGCTGCCGTGAGCCTCCTCATATATGTGCTGGGAACAGAAACTGGGTCTTCTGCAAGAGTCCCAAGTGCTCTTAACTGCCAAGCCAGCTTTCCAGCCCCACTCCTTATTTATTTATTTATTTATTTTTAATAAAATACTAGCAATGTTGTTTTGGCAGTGTAAATCTGGTTTTACTCACATTAAGGAAATGATGTAAATGGATCTTCGTGCTTGTTACATTTCTTTTTTAATTAGTATACTGTCATGAAAGTTCAGTCTAAAGAGAAATTATCTAGTTTTAATTTTTCTGAGTATAAGAACAATAAGGGACAGGCTGGGATTAATAACATATACCCAGTTCTGGGGACTCAGGAGGCAGGATCAGGAGGATCCTAAGTTTGGAGTGACCCAGGCTGATTAGCTAGACTCTGTTTCAAAACAAATTGACAAACCAACATCAAACCAACAGTTAGAAAGTGGGGGTGGGGTTCATAAATATTTGAGGAAAAACAAAACTCAAAAATATCTTTTATTTTTAGTCTGACATTTCATACACTGTATTACTAATACCCTGAACATTTTTGTATGTTTTAGGAATGTAATTCTGTAGCCAAAATATGTCTGAGTACCATAGGAACATTTAGCAATTGGCTTCTAGTATGTGATTCATGGATAATTTTATTTTTCTTTATTTGTCTGTATCTACTTTATTATTATTCTTGTTATTCTTGTTTTTGTTGTTGTTGTTATTATTATTATAGAAGGTGTCTCACTAGCCCTGGCTAGCCTAGAATTCACTTGAGGCATATTTCATGTTTTAACCTAAGTGCTAGAATTGCACACGGGTGCCACCATGCTGAGCTTACCTGTCCATATTCTTTGTGTGTGTTTTATTAGATATTTTCCTTATTTCCATTTCAAATGTTATCCCCTTTCATGGTTTCCCCTCCAAAATCCCCCTATACCTTCCCCCTCCCCCTGCTCACCAACCCACCCACTCCTGCTTCCTGGTCCTGGCATTTCCCTACACTGGGGCATCGAGCCTTTACAGGGCCAAGGGCCTCTCCTCCCATTGATGACCGACAAGGCCACATATGCTACATATGCAGCTGGAGCCATGGGTTCCTCCATGTGTATTCTTTGGTTGGTGGTTTAGTTCCTGGGAGCTCTGGGGGTACTGGTTGGTTTATATTGTTGTCCTTCCTATGGGGCTGCAAACCCCTTCAGCTCCATGGGTTCTTTTTCTAGCTCCTCCATTGGGGACCCTGTGCTCTGTCCAATGGTTGGCTGAGAGCATCCACTTCTGTATTTGTCAGGCACTAGCAGAGCCTCTCAGGAGACAGTTATATCAGGCTCCTGTCAGCAAGCTCTTGTTGGCATCGACAACAGTGTCTGGGTTTAGTGACTGTATATGGGATAGATCCCCAGGTGGGGCAGTCTCTGGATGGCCTTTCCTTCAGTCTCTGCTCCACATTCTTAACATAGGGATAGAAACTTATTGTGATGATGAGTGTGGGTTAGATTTGAAAAGTCTTTCTTTTCTCAGAAAATATTTCTTTTTTGCTTCAGTTCTCCCAGACCCTGTGTTAGACTTAGGACCCCTAACTAGTCCTCTTCATGGATATTTTAGAGAGCAGTTGATTCAACAACTGCATCTTGATTTGACTCTACTCTTAGCTTTCTTGGAGTAAAATATAACAAGAAACATACTTTTCTATATTTGACTGTATCAACTAACTTTATCTTTTCTTTTAAGGGGTAGCTAGTTGTATTGTCTATGTAGACATGGGAGACTAAGAGGAAACTAGCGCTGTTTAAACTTCCAAGGTGTAGCCTAGGGTGTCTTTAATCTCACCATGGTTCTGTGTGGCTTTCTAAGACTGACTATAGATTTGAGCCTCCTACCTGACTTACAAGGTATCTTTAAGGCTTATGAATATCTATGTTTAGTATTCCTAGACATTATTTTGTAGAATCTTTTGCATATGTCAGAAAAATATAAAACTTGATCACTATGATTTTGTTATAGAAGTTATTATTTTTACTTATATTTGGTTTAGGTTTCAAATGATTTTTAAATGTTTTTTTTCAACAAGTATGAAGAGCTATGCCTATAATAGAAGCTTAGGAACTTTTTAATTATAATCTTATAACATAAATGATATATCAACTTTTTTCCATTAATTACTTTATTTGTTCACTTTGCATTCTGATCACAACCCCCCTTCCATCTCTGTCCACCATGCCCCTTCTGCTTCTCCTCTGAGAAAGAGAGCCCCCCCCCGGGGGGGGGGTTACCAATCAACCCTGGCACATCAAGTCACTGCAGGACTGGGCATATCCTCTTTCACTGAGGTCATCTAGGTAGCCCAGTCAGGGGAACAGGATCCACAGGCAACAGAGTCAAAGACATCCGTTTGTTGGGGGACCCACATAAAGACCAAGCTGCACATCCGCAGCATGTGTATGTGTGTGAGAAGCCTAGGTCCAGCCCACATATGCTCTTTTGTTGGTGATTCAGTCTCTGGGAGTCCCCAAATGACCAGGTCAGTTGACTCTGTTGGTCTTTCTGTAGAGTTCCTGTTCACTCTGGGACCCTCAATCCTTCTCCCTAACTCTTCCACAAGACTCCCTAAATTCCATCTGTTTGGTTGTGGGTCTGTGCTTCTGTTTTGGTTAGCTACTGGGTGGCCAGAGATCTGGGATGGGGGATGGGATGAGGAAAGTTATAAGGTGTCTATGGGAATGACTCTAGTTGAAATTCCTAGCAGTGCGGGCTATGGAGCCTGATGTGACCTCCTCCTGTAGCCAGGTAGAACTCCCAGTGGAGAGACAAGGACACCAACCCATTCACAAAACCTTCAACCCCAAATTTGTCTTGCCTATAAAAACTGCAAGGACAAAGATGGAGCAGAGACTGAGGGGAAGGGCAACCAGTGACTGGCCCAACCTGACACCCAATCCATGGGCAAGAAGAACCAATCCCTGGCATTATTAATGATACTCTGTTATGCTTACAGACAGGAACCTAGAATGACTATCCTAGAGGCTCCACTCAGCTGCTGCTGACCAATATCAACTTTTATTCCTAAAGTTTTTAAAAGATAGTAAACTTTGCAAAGGACTTTAAGAGTTTGTGTAGCACATTTCTTAGTACTTCACAGCTAACTGTGGAACAGAAAAAGTCTTTTCTAAGTTCCTATTAGAGCCTTAGCTTGGGAAAATCTTTGAAAAGTATTTGCATACTTAAGTGCTTTCTATCAAAGTTAACATTAAGTGAGTTGGTATTTATTGACATCTTACTGTTTATAGCATTGATATTTTTTAAAAAATAAGATCTGGATTAAAAAAAATCTTTAAAAAAAGATTTAATTTAAGTTTTGCCTGCATGTATATCTGTGTACAATATGTATGCAGTGCTCGAAGAAAACAGAAGAAGATGTCAAATCCTTTGGAACTGGAGTTAACAGATGGTTGTAAGGTACTATGTAGGTACTGGGATTTGAACCCAGGTTCTCTGGAAGAGCAACCAGTACTCTTAACCACTGGCTCTCTAGGGTCCCTTCTTAAGAAAGTGTAATTTAGTTTGTAAATAAAGAATACAAGTATATGATACAGTGTGATGAATGATACTATAAAGGCATTTAGAAAAAGAACTACTAGTAATTGCCATGGCAAGAGCAACATGATAAAGCAGTGAAGCAGTGTGGAGGACGTGTACACCTTTGGGGAAGAGCTGTAGAGGAAGTTGTCCTGTGTGTTAGTTGTATAGAGAGACTGGAATGATAAAATGGTGGAGGATATTGCATGCTCTAAGAAAGGAGTAAGGTCACATATCCCATGACTTGGAATGTGGTTTGTAATTTCAAGGAACCTGAGTGACTTTTTTTTTAAAAGCAGTTGTAAGATTTAGGTTGGATAGAAAACAGGCCAGAGGCAGGAGATGAGGGCCAAGGAGTGCTTAGAAATAAAGCTAGAGAAGAAGGGGCCAGATTCAGTGATGATAATAATAGCTAATAATTACTAATCTTCAGTCTGCCAGGTATTTGTGTTCTGAATGGAATGTCTCATTTAATTTTAA
Source organism: Mus minutoides (assembly GCA_902729485.2). Classification (NCBI taxonomy): domain Eukaryota; kingdom Metazoa; phylum Chordata; class Mammalia; order Rodentia; family Muridae; genus Mus; species Mus minutoides. Next base: position 11,824 of record CACVCL010034068.1, read on the forward strand.
TATCCCTGTCTTACAAATAACTCTTCCTAAAAGCTTGCCTATATAAGAAACAAGGGATCTCTCGGGAAGAAAAATGAGCTCACCCCAAATTATGGCTGTTGTCTCTCTGAAATATAGAAGGAAAAGAAAATTTAGGGATCGTTGCTTTCTTAGATTTCTGCCCTCTACGCAAAATTATTCTAAATATATTTAGCTAAGTGTTTTTTTTTAAACAGCCCACACTGTTCCATGTAGCTTAAAAGTATTTCATTAAACATGTTTTCTATTTTGCCTTAATTTAAATGCACAATACAGAATAGATGTGGGAGCAGCACCATATTTCTTTCCCCTTTCACTTCTTGGGGATTGGCATAGCTCCACATTTGTAATGTTGACCAGCTAGGTCACAGCCAACTTTTACAAAGCTCTTTGATGCTGACATTCTAGTGACACCTCATGTTCAGATGTAAATTCTTTCTATGAGGAGTAGTATCTACTCAGGTCACTTACTTGTTTGTATAAAAGAAAAACAAGAAAACATAATAGAAGTAATAACAAGTTGACACATTCTTTTTCTGTAAAAGAGAGAGAAGAGAGAGAAAAGAGAAAGAGAAGAGAGAGAATAAAGAAGTTGAAAGTTAGGGTAGCAGGAAACTTGTGATGCGTAGGGCTGAAACAGCCTAGCTATACGTAGGTCTAGACCTGGTCACTAAATTGCTTGATAGGTACCTTCTGAAAGACATGGGTATAAGAAGTCGCCCTGAAATTCATGCAATATCAGGAAAAACATGAGATAAGAATCTGTACACCCAGCTTTTAAGCTCAGCCTTAGCTAATCTTAGATACACAAACTGTAGATGAATTGTTTGCCAGAATGTAACATGAATTGCCTCTAGTCTAATTCTTCATAGAGTCCTCATTCTTATTAGAAACCTCATGAGCTTGGCCTTCACTGTCCCGTTCTTACTCTGTGCTTCCCACCAGACCGACTCCTTAAGCTTTGCTTATACTATTCCAGATAGTTTCTAACCTCCAGTTACCAAATTTCCAGTTCCCATAAATCACTGCCAAAGGCTTAAGAACCACGTGTTTGGGCTCAGACACAACAAAAACTCCACTTCACTGGTATCAGTTTTCTGTATTAATTTTGCAGAGCTGTGACCAAAATATCCAAGAGAAAAATCTAAAGGAGGAAAGGTTTTGGCTTACAGATTCAGACTGTTCAATCTATGTTTCATGGTTCCATGTGCTTGAGTAGAAGATCTTAACAGTGGCAGTATGTGACAAAGGAGATATAGACAAAGAAATAGATAAATTATCATTATAAAATAAAAATTTAAAAACTGCCTATATTATTAAAAGTATATAAATGTAATGTGCTTTCTGTTTTGAAATCTTTGGTTGGAAATCTGATGGCTGTTAGCACCTCAAGCATTTGTCAGAAAGTTACACTGCAGCTCACATATCCACAGATGCCCTGTTGCTTGTATGATTCAATTTAATTGATATGCTTTAACTGAATTATTTTTAAAGAGACATTTGGGCTGGGGAGATGGCTCAGTGTATAACATTTTTGATCTACAAACTTGAGGACCTGTGTTAAGATAACTGGTCCTAAGCTGGGCAGTGGTGGTGTATGTCTTTAATCCCAGCACTTGGGAGACAGAGGCTGGTGGATTTCTGAGTTCGAGGCCAGTCTGGTCTACAGAGTGAGTTCCAGGACATCCGGGACTGTGCAGAGAAACCCTGTCTTGAAAAAACAAAACAAAACAAAACAAAACAAAACAAAACAAAACAAAAGATTCCTGGTTCTTACATAAAAAAGTGGACATAGCAATGCATTCTTTAATCCAGCACTGGAGTGAGGGGTTTGAGATAGTGAGTCTGGCCAGTTGGTTAGCTGTTCAGAGAGAGGTATGAGGGAAAGAGAGAGAAAAAGGAGAGAAGGGAGAAAAGCAGGAAATAGGGGAAAGAGGTAAGGAAGGGAGAGGAGGGGGAAGTGGGGAAGACCCTGTCTCAAAAATAAGGCAGAGAGCAAGATTAAGATACCTGATATTGACTTCTGACTTCCACAAGCATGCATATATATATATATATATATATATATATATATATATATATATATATATATATGTGTGTGTGTGTGTGTGTGTGTGTGTGTGTGTGTGTGTGTGTGTATATGGAAATAATAAATTTCATACCAATAATAAATTTGTTCAGCAGAGAGTCCTGTCTATGACTTGAATCAAACAGTTGAGACTATCATTCTTGAACTGCCTTGATTCTTGGCTACTATCTGATAAGTTTGCCATAGCTACACCTTCTAATCTCTTGCCGGTGGCATCAGACAATGGTGTAATGCTCCTTGCTCTCTGCCCTGAGCCTGGGCTCTTTACCTGTACTCTTAACCCGACCATCACTTATCTTCTCTGACTTTGGCTCTCATTCATCCCTTCTCTTGCTCCTATCTTTGATGGTTTTCCCCTTGTGGATACATTGGTATGTCAATAAATGGGCTCTTTGGGGGGGAAAGAAAACAAGTAAGCAAGACCCTGATATGGGCCTGTGGTAGGTCTTAGTGAGAAAATGCCCTTGGCAGGAAATTCTTGTGGCTTTGTGTTCCATCTCCAGAAGCCATGTAAAGGTGGAAGGAGAGAACCAGCTTCAGAAAGTTGTCCTCTGAATCCACACATGTCCCACCCTCTATTACTTATTCACATACACAATGATTAAACAAAATTTAGACTTTGTATAATATTTTGTTCTTTCTCATGTGTAAATACTCTTACTATGACTGAACTGCCTGGCAGAAGGGCTAGGCACAGCCAGTTAAAGATATCTAGCTGAACCACCAGGCGTTACTTCCTTAGAACCTAAAAATATGGTGTGTTTCCCAAAAGTTTTCAAACAAAAATGAGATCCATTATTTTTAAATATGACAAAAGCCTTTCTTGACCTGTGGCCTCTCTTTGTAGCATCCCCCTATATTTTCTTCTTTCTTAGTCTTGTTTTCTCAAAAAAAAAAAAAAGTGATCTGTATTTATACTATTTCCTTATTTTACCCTGTGTTGGAAACTGTGAGTAGAGTTGACAAGGTTGTTTTAAGAAGTTTTGGGATTGAAATGTGCGGCATAATGAATTTAGTCTTAGTCGTTACTGGAAAGAAATTCATCACTGGCCTAATGGATAGAGTCATAGCTCACTTACCACGTGTGTTTTGGCCCTGGCAGCCATTCTGCACATATGTTTTAGCTCTTCTGCTATTTCATGCCCAGGTGGCAACACCAGCAGCTCAGTCAGCCACTGAGAGAGTTTCTCTGACTCCATTGGCTCCCTTTCTCTCTTCCTAATCTAATCTATCATCAAAATTATGCTCTTGTAACTCCTAAATAGACATTTATTATAATTGTACACTTCTACTATTGCTTAGGAGAGAAGGTCTCACCTTTTACTTGAAATATTATCTCAGTCTTTAAATTGGTTTACATTATGCTATTTTTTTCCTGAACTCTTGCTTCTACTTTGATACAAGAGTGACCTCTCTGTCCAACGTTTACTGTGTTATTCCATATTTAAAGTTAGTCCTGGGCTTTCCTTTAGCCTGTTGACCAGAATCTCTTAGGAAGCTTGTTAAATATGTTTCTGTTGGGCCATCTTCAGCTTAGGGGCCTGAAGTCTTTGAAGGTGAAACATTGGAAAGTGTATGGGTGATTCTGAAACCTACTAGCTAGTAGATTAAGTTCTTGGTATAATGTCAAAAGTCTTTTGATTTTCACCTTCTACTCCATTCTCCTTTTCTCTGTATTCTGTATTATAATTACAATATCAAACTCAGTATAATGTCCTCAGTGACTTAACTAGAACTGCTTTCTGTCTGTAATACCTTTTTCCCTCACTTTTGTCCATCTTCTACTTAAAGATCCTTTAGATTAAAGTTCACCTCTTTCGGGAAGCTTCCTGGACTGGAATTTGGGTCAGGTGCCCTTAACAGTTTAAAGGATCCTCAATCCTGGCTTTCCTTTGTCACTGTATCATGAGCTTCTTGTGGTAGAGACAGATTTTTGTGCATGTGTGTTTTGTATTCCTTTTTTTTTTACATTTTTAAAAAAATTATGTTTATTTATTTGTATATGTTGGCGATGTGCATCCCATGACACATACATCCAAGTAAGAGGACAACTTGCTGGAGTCAGTTCTTTCCTTCCACCTTGTGAGTTCCTGGAATCAAACTTAGGTCATCACATTTGGTGGCAAGCACCTTTACCTACTGAGCCGTTTTGCTGACCCAGTGTTTTATATTCTTAATCCAGTACCCACTAGATGTTCTGTAATTATAAACAGGAAGAAAATGAAACCAGGCTGGTATGTTAAATTAGTTCTTGTCACTGACAAATGAGAGAAATAATTTACAGGAGAAAGATTTATTTGTGTTTGTGGTGTCTTAAGTCTCACTTGATGGTTATCTGGTTTCATTGCTTTTGTTCCTGAGGTAAGGCAGAAAATCGTGCCAGTAGGATCATGTTAGAGAAAGGCTACTTACTTTGTAGTAACTAGGAAGCAGAGGTAACAGGAAGGGATCAGTGCCAAGATACCCATTTTAGGGGCATATTCTCAGCAACCCACTTCCTCCAGCTAGCTCTGCCTTCTACAATTTTTTTTTTTTTTTTTTAACCTTCTGATTGACATTGAATCTTGACTGTATCAGTGGATTGAACCAGTGATTGGGTCAGAACCCTCCAGATCCACTTCTCTCTGGAAAACTCCTCAGATATACTCAGAAGCACTGGTCTCACAGTTCAATAAAATTGCCAAGATTAGCCACCACAGCTGGCTACAGCAAATTGAGGTATGGGTTCAGGCACATGAGAAATGACTCAGCAGGTAGAAGCATTTGCCCATGAGCCTCATGACCTGAATTTACAAGCGTAAAGGTAGAAAGAGAACTGACTCTACACAATTGTTCTCTAACTTCTACATATATGCCATGGGATGTGTGCATACATGGTTTGAATGAGAATGATTGCCATAGGCTCATATTTGAATACTTGGTTCTTGATTGATGGAACTGTTTGGAAAGAAGAGGTATGGACTTGAGAGAGGAGATATGTCACTAGGGGTCAGAGTAGGGAGGTGAGCTTTGAAGTTGGAGATGACCATACCATTCCTAGTTAGCACTCTTTCTGCTTCCTGCCTGTGGAACAGATGTATGCTGCTATATTCTGTTCCTGGGCCATGCCTGCCTGCCTACTGCCATACTCCTAGTCGTGATGGCCATGGGCTCACCCTTTGAAACTGTAAGCCCCAAGAAACTCATCTGTAAGTTGCCTTGGTCATAGTGTCACTTAGCAACAATAGAAAAATAACAAAGGGATATGTTCATATACAATAATAATAAAAAATAAGTTTGTGAGGTTTAAAGAAAATATAAATAAGGTGCCATGGATATAGACTTTGGAAACAAAAGTAGTCATATAGCAGTCGTAGTGTTTTTAATGGAACAACTGGAAATATATGAAGGACAAAGAGATAGGAAAATAAATGAGGCAAATAGGCTGACTTTAAATAGCATGTGCAGAAGGAAGAAGGATATGAAACCATATAATATTCATACACAAGAATCAAAAGAAAAACACATTCTACAAGTAAACAAATTGTTAACAAACTGATCCTGTAATTAAATTCAAAGAATAAGCAAAAGTTCTCAGCTTTCATTCTTTGTTTTCTCTGACTAGGAGAGACTGATCTGTATGTAGTCAGACTAATGAAGATGAAAGTAAGAAACATAAAAGAAAATTGAAGCCCAAGGCAAGAGAGGAGATCTAGGACCTCTGGCTACTCTAGATGAATTCACACCTCAGGGTCAGATTCCACGCAGATTTGTTAATGTTTTTGCTAAACTGGTAATCTTTGAGGAATTGTAATAAACACGAAAACTTGTAAGAAGCTGTGGAAGTGCAGTATTCTAAAATTTAAGAGAATGCAGATTCCATAGATTTTAATGAACTTGACATTATTTCCACAAAATTCTAGAGATGATCTTAAAATATTGGTAGATATTTACACACAGGAAAGGTGAGCAGTAATGTGCATCAGTTCTCTAAGAAGAATTTATTCCAGATAATATAGCTGACCTTGCCCTCTTTCATGTCAGGTCCAGCTACAGCTGTAATGTATCTAGATTTCTGTGGGATGTTAACTGAGCTGTTGATGCACTGTTGACTAGCGGTGTGGACTGCACCTACTCTCTAATTCTCACAAAGATCTGTGTAGCATGGCTTCTTGTTCCATTTCCTGTCTGCTTTATTTCCTAGAGCTTATAATAATGTGTGATAAAGACTGTGGGTAGGCAGAGCTACCTGTGAAGTGGTTCTCAAAGGTCCTCAGCTGGCTAGGATTTTTGTGGTTTGGGGATTACAAATAATTTATTGACTGTTACATGTATCACATACAAAAACAGGCTACTGATTTTTATGTCAGAACTTTGTTAACATTATTTGATTATTATTGCTATTAATGTATTTGTATCTTCTTCTTATAGGTGAAGCCTTATGCTGAGACAGTTTTATCTAGTTCATGAACCAAAATTATATACAAGCTGAATGTTACAGAAGTGTTGAAAGACTGGTGAGTAACATAATAAATATTAACAGTTAGAAGACTTGGTTCAAGATACAATTTTGGAGCTCTATAGTTAAAGTAATTCTTCCTAGGATTCTTCCAGATTCTTCCAGATTCTTCCTAGGAAAGTGTCTATACAGATTGCTGTGGTTTATTACAGCACATATTGCTAGGTGATTTAAAGCAGCAGTTCTCAATCTGTGAGTCACAACCCCTTTGGGGTTGAATGACCCTTTCTAGGAGCTGCATATCACATATCCTGCATATCAGATATTTATATTTATGACTTATAACAGTAGCAAAATTATAGTTATGAAGTAGCAATGAAAATCATTTCATAGTTAGGAACTGTTAATGAAGGTTGAGAACCACTGGTTTAAAGGAAGAAAAGAATATTAAAAGGAAAAGTGCTTATAAATACCTACGACACACTTTCTATATAAAAATTTTATGTAGTAAATATTTTTATAGCTATAAACATGTATAAACTATAAAAACATGGATGGTAATGATAAGTATCAGCTGGTGTGGGTGTAGGTTTCCTGTGATGTAATCTTGGTTACTTTGCACACACATATGAATATTCACAAACTTACCTCAACATCATCAATGCTACCACTTAACAAATTCTGGGTGTTGGCTACAATCTCATGTTATAGATCTTTTGAAAAATGCTTGTGTGTAGTTTATGTGTATCTTTTGAGTTTGTGTTCACATTATGTTTCTGTATACTTTTCTGAGTATGTGAAATATTGGAAAAGTTTAAGGAAAATATATGCCTGTCTTTTCAGTTGATTCTCAGAATGGATGGAAAATATTCAAGTATATCGAACATTTAACCTAGGAAGTAATGTACACAATGTACAACATAGAACTAGAAATACCTTTAGTGCCATATTAGTGTTGTGTTCTATTTGTGTTAATGTGATTAGGATGGAACTTTTGTAAGAATATTGCATAGAATTTCAGAACTTTAGCACTTTGTAGATAGTGGTAATTTGTTGCCCAACATAATAATTATAGTCAGTGATGATATATTATATTCTTTAAAAGTGTAAAACCATGGGCCTTAGTGTTCTCATAAGTGTAGCATACTTAAACTCATTAATTAACTTGATTTAACCATTCCAGAGTGTGTGTAAGTAGATATATGTGTATTTAAAATATTGTGTTGCATGCAATAACTAAAATTTTGTTAGATTAAAAAAAAGAGCAAGAGCACTAATGTGAAAAAAAGCTGTTACATGTATGAGTGTTTTCCTTGTATTTATGTGTTTGCACCATGTGCATGCCTGCTGCCTACAGAGGCCAGAAGAGGGTGTCAGATCCCCTCGGAACTACAGTTACAGAAGGTTGTTAGCTGTCATGTGGGTTCTGGGAACTAAACTTAGGTTCTCTGCAAGAGCATCAACTATTCTTTTTTTGTCTTTTATTGGATATTTTCTTTATTTACGTTTCAAATATTTTCCCCTTTCCAGGTCTCCCCTCTGGAAACCCCTTCCTATCTCCCCTCCCCCTGCCTCTATGAAGGTGCTTCCCCACTCACCCACCCAGTCCTGCCTTCCGGCCCTGACATCCCCCTACACCGGGGCATCAAACCCCCACAGGACTAAGGGCTGCTCTTTCCATTGATGTGCAACAAGTCCATCTTCTGCCACATATGCGGCCAGAGCCATGGGTCTCTTCATGTGCAGCAACTATTCTTAAGTGCTAAGCCTTCTGCAGCCTTCCAAATTACTTCTGACCATAGATAAAGCTATTCTGAAATTCTTTGAATGTTACATGTGAGATTTTTTTGTTTTCTGAATGTTTATACATTTTCCCTCTATATTCATTCCTGTATGTTTTACCTTGCTGTTTTCCTTAATCTTAAAATGCCATATTGCCTTTTATTTGGCTAAAAATGGCAAAAGCTCAGCAGCTGAATTTCCTTAGTTCTCACTCACCTGACAGGAGCCACCACTTCCAGCATTGACTAAGTGGTTTTTGGAGAGTAGGCCAGTGACTGCATTATATCAAGGGAAAAACTGTGTGTTATATATATTTTTATCCTATAGCTTAATATTTATTTTCATTTTATGTGCATGAGTGTCTTTTTTGCATATATACATATACATATATATATATTTTTTCCCAAGTTGGGTGTAGTGACACATGCCAGAAGGAGATCTTGAATCCCCTGGAACTGGAGTTACAAGGCAGTTGTAAGTTGCCATATAGATTCTAGGACTGAATCTAGGTCCTCTGTAGGAACAGCAAGGGTTCTTAACCACTAAGCCATTTCTGCAACCTCCAGTTTATATTTTTAAAAGATCCAATTATCTGTTTTAAACATGTAAAGCAAGAACCATTTCCTAAGTAATGGTTTATTATGTAAGAGAGAAAGTCAGACCCTCCCTGAACTGCCACTGCTCACTAGTGTCTTCTCCCAAGCAGGGTCATTTATGTCTGCCTACTGTGTTTAGCTGTTTCAAACCTGGTACTAGCACTGTCATAGGAATTACCTAATAAGGTCAGAACTATTCCTGAGAATAGTAGAGAGCTAGGAACTGAAATATAGCAGCTTTAAGTCAGTCTACAGAAATCACATATATTAAAAGGTAAATTTACTTTTATATTTTTTTAAATTCTCATATCCTGTTCATTTTATAGCTCTGTCATGAGCACGGACAGCAACTCATTGGCACGTGAATTTCTGACCGATGTCAACCAGCTTTGCAATGCAGTGGTCCAGAGGGCAGAAGCCAGGGAAGAAGAAGAGGAGGAGACACACATGGCAGCTCTTGGACAGTACCTTGTCCATGGACGAGGATTTCTGTTACTTACCAAACTAAATTCTATCATTGATCAGGTAACGTCATATCAGACAATTGTTCATCAGTATGTCACTGTTGGTCATCGATTAGTAACTTCCTAATTTCATACTTCCTGAGAATCTGTTTGTGTTAAAGAGATCGACACATTATGTGTCCTTCACATTACTCCAACAACAAAAAAATAGCCCTATTTGTGAAAATATTATTTATTTCGATACTTTTAAAATGGAAACATTTTAGAATTTCAAATGGCCATTTTTCTAAACAGGTTTTGTATATAGGCTTTTTGTAGTTGATTTGAACATATCAGTCATAAACTACAACTCACTAATAATACATTGTTAATACATTAAGGAAATAAATAGAAGCATTTCCCTTTGGTGTCATTTAACCAAAATCAAGGCCAGATTTAGATTCTCTACATAGACGCGTTCTCTGTGTCTTCCACCCTTTGTCCACTGCATGAGTCTGAATCTGTGACTGCCTAAGGTTTGTCTTTGAATCTGTCTGTGTCCCTGGGTGTTGTCCCTAGCTGTGTGCCTGTCCCTAACAAAGGGTTTTGTTCTGTCTTCATTGAACATCACAGAAGGCATCACATGAGGAAGGAATGAGGGATGCTTTACTGAAATCTTTAACAGGGTTTTACAAGGGTTTAAGAATAGGCTCTAATTGACCCCGACTGACCCAGATAACAAACAAACAGTACTACAAGCATCATTGTTTATCAGGCAATGCCCCAGGGTTGTGTTCTGCATTCATGGTGATTATTCATTTTATAAGATTGCTTTCAAGTTGGGTGTGGTGGCACATGCCTTTAATCCTAGTTCTCAGAAGTCAGAGGCAGGCAGATGTCTGAGTTTAAGGCCAGCCTGATCTACCTAATAAATTCCTATACAGCCAGGGCTGTTACACCAAGAAGCCCTGTCTCAGAAACAACAACAGCCACCCTCCAAAACAACAAAAACAAAAAACTAAATCAAAACAAAAGATTGCTTTCAACTTGTATATTTGCTGCTTTCAGCAAGTGATTATTAGANAAAGAAAAACACATTCTACAAGTAAACAAATTGTTAACAAACTGATCCTGTAATTAAATTCAAAGAATAAGCAAAAGTTCTCAGCTTTCATTCTTTGTTTTCTCTGACTAGGAGAGACTGATCTGTATGTAGTCAGACTAATGAAGATGAAAGTAAGAAACATAAAAGAAAATTGAAGCCCAAGGCAAGAGAGGAGATCGAGGACCTCTGGCTACTCTAGATGAATTCACACCTCAGGGTCAGATTCCACTCCAATTTGTTAATGTTTTTGCTAAACTGGTAATCTTTGAGGAATTGTAATAAACACGAAAACTTGTAAGAAGCTGTGGAAGTGCAGTATTCTAAAATTTAAGAGAATGCAGATTCCATAGATTTTAGTGAACTTGACATTATTTTCACAAAATTCTAGAGATGATCTTAAAATATTGGTAGATATTTACACACAGGAAAGGTGAGCAGTATTGTGCATCAGTTCTCTAAGAAGAATTTATTCCAGATAATATAGCTGACCTTGCCCTCTTTCATGGCAGGTCCAGCTACAGCTGTAATGTATCTAGATTTCTGTGGGATGTTAACTGAGCTGTTGATGCACTGTTGACTAGCGGTGTGGACTGCACCTACTCTCTAATTCTCACAAAGATCTGTGTAGCATGGCTTCTTGTTCCATTTCCTGTCTGCTTTATTTCCTAGAGCTTATAATAATGTGTGATAAAGACTGTGTGCCAAGATACTCAAGGCAGGTCCTTGGATGTTAAGTATTTTGAAATAGTTGAAGGTCACTTTTATTTTTTAATCCTTGTTATTAAAAATAAACCCCATAGCTAATAAAGAAACATTTTCTCATGTCTTCTAGGTAAAAATAGAGCTAAACTATACAGATAACTAATCAGAAGCATCTTGTCACTTTCAGAAGCACAAGAGTTCCATTAGCATTCTGAAGTAGCTTTCACTGTAGTATACACAGAAAACTTTGAGTTTCATTTCAAGAATTCAAACAAAACAAGAATTTAAGAATATGAATTTTGGTGGGAATTTATCATTATTTGGTTTTGGTATTTTGAGTTCTCCTATATCTTCAAATACCATTCACCCTGCTAGGAGAGTAATAAATTGGCTGTCTGTAAGAACACTGAGCTATATATGGGTGATACTCTACGATTTCCTAGATTTCCCTGTTTAGAAGACTGATACTTGTCTCATTCTCCTTTGTGGTTAATTTGTGTCTTATCTGGAAGTAGGAGCTGGAAAAGGAAGAGTGCTGTCTGTGATGAAGTTTATAGCTCTATATTCCAGGATTTCTTTCTTGAAGACTAAGTTCTTAGAGCTAGGCATTTATTCTTTATTTTACATTTTTTGTTAATTAAGAATTTCATGTATGCATATATTGTTTTGATCAGTTCCACACACTATTCCCTCCTTTCCAACTCCTCCCTTATCCGCACCACTGCTATTCCCTATGTTCAGTTTTCATATGCCCTGTTTTTCTCTCTTTTTTAAAATCCCAGAGTCCACTTAGTGTTGCCCGTATGCATAGATGTGGAGCCATCTGCTGGAGCACAGGAAACCTCTTAGGTGCTGTATCCCTGAAGAAAAGTCACTGAGCTTCCTAGCAGTCATCAGTTGCCTATAACTCTCAGGGGAGGAACTTCCTGACCACCTCCTCTCTGCATTCTGGGGTTTTGTCTGGATTGATCTTGTGTAGGTCTTGAGCATTCAGTCACAGCCACTGTCAGTTTCTCTGTGAAGCTTTCCTGTTGTATTGTGGAAAATGCTGCCTTACTATAGTCATCTGTTGCTTCTGGTCCTTACAGTCTTTCTATCTCCTTCCTACATCCCCGAGTCTTGGGAGGGAAGGGTGTGATACAGATGTCCCATTTGTGGCAGAACAATTTACAATCTCATATTCTCTGTGTTAAATTACTGGGTCTCTGTGTTAAATTTCTGTCTACTACAAACTTCTCTGATCCCAGTTGAGAGATGCACTAGTTTACTCTGTATAACAATAAGGGTTTAGGAGTTGGTGCTATCTGTGCTAGATATGTAGCTTTGCCCCATTCTCAGCTTGGGTGGTTGGGGCTGGGGTTGCCCACTGGGTAGTACTACCTATATAAAGGGCTCTGCCCTTTTCCCAGGTGGCAGGTTATTAGGGGTCAGCAGTTGAGTGGGTAGGCAGAGCTACCTGTGAAGTGGTTCTCAAAGGTCCTCAGCTGGCTAGGATTTTTGTGGTTTGGGGATTACAAATAATTTATTGACTGTTACATGTATCACATACAAAAACAGGCTACTGATTTTTATGTCAGAACTTTGTTAACATTATTTGATTATTATTGCTATTAATGTATTTGTATCTTATTCTTATAGGTGAAGCCTTATGCTGAGACAATTTTATCTAGTTCATGAACCAAAATTATATACAAGCTGAATGTTACAGAAGTGTTGAAAGACTGGTGAGTAACATAATAAATATTAACAGTTAGAAGACTTGGTTCAAGATACAATTTTGGAGCTCTATAGTTAAAGTAATTCTTCCTAGGATTCTTCCAGATTCTTCCTAGGAAAGTGTCTATACAGATTGTTGTGGTTTATTACAGCACATATTGCTAGGTGATTTAAAGCAGCAGTTCTCAATCTGTGAGTCACAACCCCTTTGGGGTTGAATGACCCTTTCTAGGAGCTGCATATCACATATCCTGCATATCAGATATTTATATTTATGACTTATAACAGTAGCAAGATTATAGTTATGAAGTAGCAATGAAAATCATTTCATAGTTAGGAACTGTTAATGAAGGTTGAGAACCACTGGTTTAAAGGAAGAAAAGAATATTAAAAGGAAAAGTGCTTATAAATACCTACGACACACTTTCTATATAAAAATTTTATGTAGTGAATATTTTTATAGCCATCAACATGTATAAACTATAAAAACATGGATGGTAATGATAAGTATCAGCTGGTGTGGGTGTAGGTTTCCTGTGATGTAATCTTGGTTACTTTGCACACACATATGAATATTCACAAACTTACCTCAACATCATCAATGCTACCACTTAACAAATTCTGGGTGTTGGCTATAATCTCATGTTATAGATCTTTTGAAAAATGCTTGTGTGTAGTTTATGTGTATCTTTTGAGTTTGTGTTCACATTATGTTTCTGTATACTTTTCTGAGTATGTGAAATATTGGAAAAGTTTAAGGAAAATATATGCCTGTCTTTTCAGTTGATTCTCAGAATGGATGGAAAATATTCAAGTATATCGAACATTTAACCTAGGAAGTAATGTACACAATGTACAACATAGAACTAGAAATACCTTTAGTGCCATATTATTGTTGTGTTCTATTTGTGTTAATGTGATTAGGATGGAACTTTTGTAAGAATATTGCATAGAATTTCAGAACTTTAGCACTTTGTAGATAGTGGTAATTTGTTGCCCAACATAGTAATTATAGTCAGTGATGATATATTATATTCTTTAAAAGTGTAAAACCATGGGCCTTAGTGTTCTCATAAGTGTAGCATACTTAAACTCATTAATTAACTTGATTTAACCATTCCAGAGTGTGTGTAAGTAGATATATGTGTATTTAAAATATTGTGTTGCATGCAATAACTAAAATTTTGTTAGATTAAAAAAAAAAGAGCAAGAGCACTAATGTGAAAAAAAGCTGTTACATGTATGAGTGTTTTCCTTGTATTTATGTGTTTGCACCATGTGCATGCCTGCTGCCTGCAGAGGCCAGAAGAGGGTGTCAGATCCCCTCGGAACTACAGTTACAGAAGGTTGTTAGCTGTCATGTGGGTTCTGGGAACTAAACTTAGGTTCTCTGCAAGAGCATCAACTATTCTTTTTTTGTCTTTTATTGGATATTTTCTTTATTTACGTTTCAAATATTTTCCCCTTTCCAGGTCTCCACTCTGGAAACCCCTTCCTATCTTCCCTCCCCCTGCCTCTATGAAGGTGCTTCCCCACTCACCCACCCAGTCCTGCCTTCCGGCCCTGACATCCCCCTACACCGGGGCATCAAACCCCCACAGGACTAAGGGCTGCTCTTTCCACTGATGTGCAACAAGTCCATCTTCTGCCACATATGCGGCCAGAGCCATGGGTCTCTTCATGTGCAGCAACTATTCTTAAGTGCTAAGCCTTCTGCAGCCTTCCAAATTACTTCTGACCATAGATAAAGCTATTCTGAAATTCTTTGAATGTTACATGTGAGATTTTTTTGTTTTCTGAATGTTTATACATTTTCCCTCTATATTCATTCCTGTATGTTTTACCTTGCTGTTTTCCTTAATCTTAAAATGCCATATTGCCTTTTATTTGGCTAAAAATGGCAAAAGCTCAGCAGCTGAATTTCTTTAGTTCTCACTCACCTGACAGGAGCCACCACTTCCAGCATTGACTAAGTGGTTTTTGGAGAGTAGGCCAGTGACTGCATTATATCAAGGGAAAAACTGTGTGTTATATATATTTTTATCCTATAGCTTAATATTTATTTTCATTTTATGTGCACGAGTGTCTTTTTTGCATATATACATATACATATATATATATTTTTTTCCCAAGTTGGGTGTAGTGACACATGCCAGAAGGAGATCTTGAATCCCCTGGAACTGGAGTTACAAGGCAGTTGTAAGTTGCCATATAGATTCTAGGACTGAATCTAGGTCCTCTGTAGGAACAGCAAGGGTTCTTAACCACTAAGCCATTTCTGCAACCTCCAGTTTATATTTTTAAAAGATCCAATTATCTGTTTTAAACATGTAAAGCAAGAACCATTTCCTAAGTAATGGTTTATTATGTAAGAGAGAAAGTCAGACCCTCCCTGAACTGCCACTGCTCACTAGTGTCTTCTCCCAAGCAGTGTCATTTATGTCTGCCTACTGTGTTTAGCTGTTTCAAACCTGGTACTAGCACTGTCATAGGAATTACCTAATAAGGTCAGAACTATTCCTGAGAATAGTAGAGAGCTAGGAACTGAAATATAGCAGCTTTAAGTCAGTCTACAGAAATCACATATATTAAAAGGTAAATTTACTTTTATATTTTTTTAAATTCTCATATCCTGTTCATTTTATAGCTCTGTCATGAGCACGGACAGCAACTCATTGGCACGTGAATTTCTGACCGATGTCAACCAGCTTTGCAATGCAGTGGTCCAGAGGGCAGAAGCCAGGGAAGAAGAAGAGGAGGAGACACACATGGCAGCTCTTGGACAGTACCTTGTCCATGGACGAGGATTTCTGTTACTTACCAAACTAAATTCTATCATTGATCAGGTAACGTCATATCAGACAATTGTTCATCAGTATGTCACTGTTGGTCATCGATTAGTAACTTCCTAATTTCATACTTCCTGAGAATCTGTTTGTGTTAAAGAGATCGACACATTATGTGTCCTTCATATTACTCCAACAACAAAAAAATAGCCCTATTTGTGAAAATATTATTTATTTCGATACTTTTAAAACGGAAACATTTTAGAATTTCAAATGGCCATTTTTCTAAACAGGTTTTGTATATAGGCTTTTTGTAGTTGATTTGAACATATCAGTCATAAACTACAACTCACTAATAATACATTGTTAATACATTAAGGAAATAAATAGAAGCATTTCCCTTCGGTGTCATTTAACCAAAATCAAGGCCAGATTTAGATTCTCTACATAGACGTGTTCTCTGTGTCTTCCACCCTTTGTCCACTGCATGAGTCTGAATCTGTGACTGCCTAAGGTTTGTCTTTGAATCTGTCTGTGTCCCTGGGTGTTGTCCCTAGCTGTGTGCCTGTCCCTAACAAAGGGTTTTGTTCTGTCTTCATTGAACATCACAGAAGGCATCACATGAGGAAGGAATGAGGGATGCTTTACTGAAATCTTTAACAGGGTTTTACAAGGGTTTAAGAATGGGCTCTAATTGACACCGACTGACCCAGATAACAAACAAACAGTACTACAAGCATCATTGTTTATCAGGCAATGCCCCAGGGTTGTGTTCTGCATTCATGGTGATTATTCATTTTATAAGATTGCTTTCAAGTTGGGTGTGGTGGCACATGCCTTTAATCCTAGTTCTCAGAAGTCCCTCCGTCCGTCTACAGACTCAAATTCCGGTCGGACTAGATGGATTATTTAAGGATATGTCGGTCCCGACAATGTGGTTCTTCGGGACAGAGTCTTTGTTGTTGTCGGTGGGAGGTTTTGTTGTTTTTGTTTTTTGATTTAGTTTTGTTTTCTAACGAAAGTTGAACATATAAACGACGAAAGTCGTTCACTAATAATCTGCATGTACACATTGTTTGAATCAAAGGCCTGGAAGAGTGCACAATTTAAGATTACAACTGTGAATTACATGCATTATATGCATTATAAAAGTTGATTATATGAGAAATTCAAGCAAAAAAAGTTGAATGTTAAATCATTTTCTTAAAGGCAGAAAACCAACACGTTGAGTACATGGTATGTCTTAGTGGGGGTTTCCATGGCTGTGAAGAGACACCATGACCAAGTCAACTCTTATAAAGGAAAACATTTATCTGAGACTGGCTTACAGTGTCAGAGGTTTAGTCCATTATCATCATGGTGGGAAACATGACACCATCCAGGCAGATATGGTGGTGGAGAAGGAGCTGAGAATTCTACATCTTGATCTACAGATAGCAGAAAGATACTGTGGGTAGCTTGAAAGTAGGAGAGCACAAAGCCCATTCCCACACCTACTTCAACAAGACCATACCTCCTAATTGTGTCAATCCCAATGGGACAAGCATTTAAACATAGGAATCTATGGGGGCCATACCTATCCAAACCACCACAGAGTAGAATAATAGTTTTAAGTGTTTTGTGTAGTCCTGGCTTTCTTAGAATTCACTGTATAGACCGGAGAGTCCTCAAACCCATATAGACTCATCCTCCTCGGCCTCCCCAGTGCTAAGGTTAAAGACATGCACCACTATATCCTGGTCCAGTCTTAAGTCTTCAAGGTATATTATTAACTCTGGCTGAGGTTCGGCAAAAGATCTAGTCTTATAAAATGGAAGAAACGTTTTCTTAATTATGTGTCTCCATAGCTTTTGACTTTAATAGCATGTTTATTTATAGAAACATAGGATTACAATTCAAAAGAGGAGTTTATGTTTTCAGTAAAGATCAGAATGCAGTTTTAGAAGTTTAATGTGAATTAGATACATTTTTTTTTGTTTTTTCTTCACTCAATCCTTTACTTTCTTCTCTCCCCAGCTCCCAAGTTATTAGAAACAAGGTTTTAGAACACACACTATAACCCAGGCCAGCCTAGAACTCTTGATCCTCCTGCCTCAGTTCCCTAGTACTAGGAGTATAGGAGTATAGGTATAGACATCATATCTAGCTTCTCTTTTTAAATATATTATATAAATAGCAACAGAAATATATTTGACCAAGCCCGCTCAGTCAACAGGTTCTCCAGCATGAGAGTGAGGATTAAGAAAAAAGATAGACAACATTATAGTATGACCCCAGTAAATTCTGAAACTAGAGTCAAATTTAATTTTCCCAATCCACTTTTTATACTATTTTAATTACATGCAAGTATTCAGGGCAAGCAGTACAATCAAGAAATAACAAGGCAATAAGCAAAGTCCAGGGATTACTGCCATGACAGTTGTTTAAGAGGGCTTGTCATAATGACCAAATACTTGAGCCCACTTCCCAGTCCAAGCCAATCTTGCCTGAAGCCTACTTCTTTTGTTGCACCCTAAGATTAAAATTCCTGCCTTACCCTACTTCCCTATTATAGCCTAAAGTTAGATTCTTGCCAAAACTTACTTCCTTATCATGCCCTAATACTAGATTCCTGCCTGAGCTTACATCTCTGTCATGGCTAATGTCAGATTCCTTCTTGAAGCCCATTTCCTTGTCCTTGGCCAATATCAAACTCCTGCCAATATATATCCATATATATATATCTATATATATCTATATATATCTATATATATATATCCCAAAATGCCCTCTATATATATTCATCAATAAATCTAATAAAAATACATAATACTTTTGCATAGAATTCTATAAAACATTATTATAAGAAACCATGGGATATTTAATTAAGTAGAAAATGATTCAATTTCCATGTGTTCAAAGAATCATACTATAAAGGTACATGTTTTCTCTAAATTGACCTATACCTTCCAATACAGTCCCAATCAAAATCTCTGGCTTTTCAACTAATACTGTTATGGAGATGTAGTTTATTACAGTCTTTATCCATTCCATATGCAAAATTCAGTTGTGTTTTGGACACTCAGAAATATGTGCACCGTCACCAGAGCCAGTTTTAGAACACCCTCATTATCTCAAAAAGAAACCTGTAGTCTAGCCATCCTTTTCCACCCTCCTCCTAGCCCTAAGCTACCACTAATCTGCTTTTCATGGCTGTAGATTTGACTTTCCCTTATAATCCACAAAATATCCTTTAATGTATTATTAAAATGCCAAAATCATCTAAGTCATAATAGCAACAATAGTTTTTCTAGTAGTGTTTTGTTATATTTTAGGATTAGACATCTAAATGAATTTGAAATGGTAACATTATACTTTGTTTAAATTATTTTATGTTTTGCCTACATACATGTCTGTGTACTATGTATGTGCCTTGCACCCACAGAGGCTAGAAGAGAGGGTGTCAGATCACCTGACACTGTAGTAACAGATGGTTGTGAGCAGCCATGTGGGTAATGGAAATCGAACCCAGATTCTTTAGAAAGTAGCTAGTGCTTTTAACTGCTGAGCCGTCCTTCCAGTCCCATAGCTTATAATTTTATTTGTATTTCACTGACAACTAAATTTGCTGAGCTTTTTTTTTCCCTATAAGCTCAAAAGCATACATTTTGTGAGTGTGTTCGAGTTATATGTCCTTTTTAAGGCTAGGCTGTTTATTATCCAGCATAACAGTTATTATGAACTGTGTTGGATTGTAAATATGATAGTTCCCTTTGTGAAATAACCTTTGATTTGTAGCTAAAGGACTAAAATTACTCAACCTTTAACTGCAATAATAATTTTTTTATCTCTTCTTCCTACCTAGTCACTTTTTGGAATATTTAAAGCAATGATAGTAGGGACAGTAGATGCTGTCTTTGGAGTTCAGATAAATAGCCATTTTAAAAATAGATATTTGGTTGTTTCAGATAGTAAGTGGAGAATGACCATTTGAGTCCTTAAGGGAAATTAGTTGAACAAGATGTCTCTTTTAAGATGAAATCACACTAAACACAAACCTGCACAATGTAGAGCAGACTTCAGCTTTTGTATGAGTAGGGGTATTTTTTAGTATTTGGGACAAGTAGTGACTTACACCCTTTTTTGTCCACTATAGACCCATTTTGCTTTACTAATATTTATTATAAAGAATTAAGTACACTCTTTATTGAGATAGAATCAACAAAGTAAATGTTCATATGTAAACTATATAGGTGGATGAATTTTGACAAGGGTTTATTATGACCCTGCAAGCAGTGTCACACTCAGTGCTCCATCATGCCCTTGTCAGACAGCCTCTGCCAGCTGCCTACTGTGAGGTAACTGCTATGTGGATTGCTGGCATCTGAGTGTAATTCTGTGATCACAGTTTGCCCTCTTGTGACTGAGCTTGTGGAATCCATGCTCTTGCATCAGTCAGCCATGTTTGTTTGTTTGTTTCTGATTAGTGTTTTGTTGTAGTACAGTTTAACTGTTCACCTGTGGCTCAGCCATTTAGATTGTATGCATTTGGTTATTATGAATAAAACTGCTATGGACATTCTTATAAGTCTTTCTGTGTTTATATCTTTCATTGGGTATGGAAATTACAGGTGAAAGGACAGTTATTTGTGCATCTTTGTAAGAACCTGCAAGTTGTTTTCAGTGGTTGAGCCATTTTTAAAAAATGTTCAGTAGCTTTGTATGAGAATTCTCATTGTTCTATATATAGCTTCTCTAAGATTTATGACACCATCCTTCTAGTATTAGCCATTTTTAAATGAGCATGAAAACTATCTAAGTTTATTCCTGACAACTAAGGATGTTGACTATTTTATACACATACACACACACACACACACACACACACACACACACACACACACACACACGCGTGTGTGTGTGTGTGTGTGTGTGTGTGTGTGTGTGTGTGTATAATGACTACTCTTTTCTGCAAGAGATATGTGTGCTATGACACTGGATGTGGTAGTTAGCACTAAACTGTATTTATATAATTTCCTGTCCTATACGTAGATATCTATGATGAAGTGTAGTTTATAAGCTAAGCACAGTGAAAGATAAACAATAACTGATAAAATAATTCCACAATTGATAAAATTGTGGAAATGTGCTTTAATAAAAGTCATTTAAATTTTATGAGTTTTTTCTTGAATTTCTTTTATTGTAGTAACTAACTGTGGTTAGCCAAAACCACGGAAAGTGAAACTGGAAAAGGGGGACTTTTGTATCTTGTTTTATGAATGTCTAAGTTTATTCCATTTTGAAGGCCCAATTTTTTGTCATCCAGTACAGTTCTTCATGTATTAGAAGTCTTTGTTAGCATGCAAATATTTTCTTTGTAACAGTCCCCTTCACTCCCCCTACCCTTTTCTTTCTTTTTGTATTATCTTCTCTTTGCTTTCTTTTCTTCCTTCCTTCCTTATTTTTTTTTTTTAAAGATAGGGTTTCAGTAGTCAGTCCATGCCTGCCTCCAATTCTCCATTTTCCTTTCTAGGCTTATACAGAGATATGTGCCATTGTACCTGGTTGCCTTTTCATTGTTTAGTGTTCTTCTGTTGTTCCTAAGAGCTAGGGATCAAACCCAGGGCCTCTTGAATGTTAGGCAAGCACTAAACCACTGAGCTATATTCCCCAGCCTTAACAGTGTCTTCAGAAAATAGAGTTCTCTTTTGCAGTGGTACTTTCTGTTTTAAAATTTTATATCTTACAACCCTAAAGTTGTAATATATTCTCCTACTTTAAAAGCTATTTTAATTCATATGTTTATTTAATTTTAATGTTGTGCTGGGGCTTAAAGCCAGAGTCTTATGAATACAAGATAAGCATTCTACCTAGAGAGCAGTATTCTCAGCCGTGCTAACAGTTTAGTCTTGTTTTTACCTTCATCTGTGATCTACTTTGAGTTACTGTTTGGGTAGAGTGTGAGGTAGGTGGGATAGTTCTTACACTTTTCTTGCACACATGTTACAGTGTCTTCTTCAGAGCCTTTTCTTTCCTAGCTGAAAGTATTGGTGATGTTGGAAGCATAACGCTACATAGGAGTCAGAGACCCAAAAACACTATGTTCATGGACTGGAGAACTCAGGAGAGTCACTGCTTTCCAAATTAACTATGTATTTAGTGGTTCCTATCTGCACTTTCTGTTCTGTTCACTACTCTGTTGTCTGTTCTCTCACCAACACCTACTGACTTGATTACTGTGATTTTTAATAAAAGTAAATCCAGTAAGATGGTTTGGTGGGTCTAGGTCCTTGCCTAATGGCCTGAATTCAACCCTTAGAACACACATGATGGAAGGATAGAACTGGCTCTGCAAGTTATCCTCTTATCTTCACACATGTGCCATAGCCTAAGTACCACCACTCAAATAAATAGGTAAATAAATAAATGTTTTTTTTTTACTTTTCCCCCCAATTTTTATTAGATATTTTCTTCATTTACATTTCAAATGCTATCCCGAAAGTCCCCTTTACTCTCCCCCATCCTCTGCCCTGCTCCCCTACCCACCTACTCCCACATGGTGTTCCCCTCTCCTGGGGCATATAAAGTTTGCATGACCAAGGGGCCTCTGTTCCCAATGATGGCCCACTAGGCCATCTTCTGCTACATATGCAGCTAGAGACATGAGCCCTGGGGGTACTGGTTAGTTCATATTGTTGTTCCACCTATAGGGTTGGAGACCCCTTCAGCTCCTTGGGTACTTTCTCTAGCTCCTCCCTTGGGAACTTTGTGTTCCATCTAATAGCTGACTGTGAGCATCCACTTCTGTCTTTGCCAGGCACTGGCATAGCCTCACACGAGACAGCTATATTAGGGCCCTTACAGTAATATCTTGCTGGTGTATGCAATAGTGTCTGCGTTTGGTCGCTGATTATGGGATGAATCCCTGGCTGCAGCAGTCACTGGTTGGTCCATCCTTTTGTTTCAGCTCCACACTTGATCTCTGTGACTCCTTCAATGTGTGCTTTGTTTCTAATTCTAAGAAGGGGCGAAGTGTCCACACTTTGGTCTTCATTCTTCTTGAGTTTCATGTGTTTAGCAAATTGTATCTTGGGTAATCTAGGTTTCTGGGCTAATATCCACTTATCAGTGAGTACATGTCTTTTGTGATTGGGTTACCTCACTAAGGATGATACCCTCCAGATCCATCCATTTGCCTAGGAATTTCATAAATTCAATGTTTAGATCAAAGAACAGAATTACATGAGGAGTTTCTCTTAAGACCAGAAAGGATAAAAACCAAACAAACAAGCAAAAAACCAAAACAAAACAAAAACCAAAGTAAGAATATATGGCTGGCACTTTAAAAAGTAATAGAATCAGGGCTAGTGAGGTGGCTCACTGGCTCAGTGGGTAAACTTGATGGCAAGAGAAGTGTGTGCCAGGTTTGATCTCCAGAACTTATTCATGTAAAGGTGGAAGGAGAGAAACAACTCCTCACATCTAGACATACACTATGGTATCTGCACACACAAAAACACATACAATAACATTATTATTATTAGGGAGAGCTACCCCAATAATAAGTTGTTTTAGAAATACAGTAATTGTATGAAATGAAAAACTTGCATTCAGCTGCCAGTGTATCCCTTCTCTCCATCAGGGACTGCTCTAGCAGAGCAGGGTCAGAACCCTAAGGTCTGTACTTGCTGCCGTCTCACCTTCTCAAGGGTTTGTGGTCTATAAGTCTGTGGTGAACTGAGGGCAACAGGAGCCTCACAGAACAGATATTGCTGGAGCTGGGCTTTGTAGGTGGTTCCAGTGCATTCTGAGCAGCAGGCGGGGCAGGAATGTCTGTTCACATAGCAGTGATGGTTTGCCAGTGTACTGTTATAAAGCAAGAACTCACTCACCAGGACAGTTTGTTCCCTTAGAATGCTGTGAGGCCATCCACTAAAGACTCAAATTTGGAAAACTCTGAAGGATTAACGAGCTAAAAAGCTATTTACTTTAAGACTAGGAATCTTTAACTCCTTTGACTTTTCAGCTGAAACAGGTCCTAAGACTCTCATCATTCCATTTCACTCCATTACAGCTGGAATTGTGAATGTTACCCGCTTCCTCCAGCTGCTTAATGCTTTTCAGCCATCTTACACAGCTCAGAAAGGCCAGCTTGCATCCTGTGAATGCTCTTCCTTACACTGCTCTCTTCTGTGGTGTCTCTGACTTCACATCTCTGTAACAGTCTGTTTGTTTGCTCAATAGGCTTCCTTCAGCACTGCCCACCCTTACTTCCTTGAAGACTCTTGGAGCTCAGCATCCCATTGTCATCAGTCCTCTCATCATTCTGCTTGTTCTCTAGAAACGCTGACTTATGTCCTAGGCATCCACCCAAGTGATTTTTATAGCTTAAGTAGACAGATTACATTAGGGAGAGCTACCTCATTCATATATATATATATATATATATATATATATATATATATATATATATATANCCCAGTAGAGGTATTGCAGGATCTTCCGGTAGTACTATGTCCAATTTTCTGAGGAACCGCCAGACTGATTTCCAGAGTGGTTGAACCAGCTTGCATTCCCACCAACAATGGAGGAGTGTTCCCCTTTCTCCACATCCACGCCAGCATCTGTTGTTACCTGAATTTTTTTCTTGGTGGAGATATTTTTGGCACCCAGTTACCTAAGCCAGAAACCTGTGAGTTTTTTCCTCCACTTGTACATCATTGAAAATTAACTGTGAGCCATTTCAGTTCTACCGTATAGTTTCTCATATGTCTGGGTGTCTGTTTGTGGTGGAGTCACTTAGTAGTCATTGTGACCCTGCTGCTAACATTGGCTGTTCCTACTTAACCCCAGTTCTGCCTAGCAAATCTTGCCTCACCTGGCTTCCCTCCCCAAGGAATGGTATGAGAAGGAATAAGTCCTGGCTTAACTGTTCATTAAGTACTGGGCCCCTCACGTCTCAGGTGACAGCTCTAGCTGTCTAGTTGCAGTCCTTCTTCAACACTTCTGATGATTGTTCTTGTTTTCTGAACTCCCAAACTGAATACCAGTTCCATGTTAGAATTTCGTTCAATACTAGGGAGATACTATATGTTTTCTATTGGTCTGTCTATGTGTATGTATTTTATGGTCCAAATAGAGACCTTTTCCAACATGGGCCATTTACTTCAAAAAGAATAATAGAGTATGCAATTAATATATTTAATTATCTTCATTGATAAATCTTTTCATATGCATTATTAATTTTGCTTTCTCTTTTAAAAATTGTTTTTTTATTTTTTATGTTTAACTACATGAAGACTTAAATTTTGTAGTAACTTTGTTATTAATTAATAGCTTATAGGATTTAAATTTTAATTATTAATAACTTTGTTATTAACAGCTTATAGGATTTAATTTTCTAGTTTTACTTAACAAGTCTGTTTTTTTATAGGTGAGGAATTCTTGCAATGTGCATGGTGCCAGTAATAGCTCTTCTTAAAGTATTAGTGAGAATGTGTTAAATGCCATCACATAATCTTACATTCTTCTGTGGTTAGAAATGCTTATAAATTGAAAAGGGTCCACAGTTTGACTTGGACTTAAAATAGGTTAATTTGATCCTCGGTTTTCAAATGTAACCTTTTTTTTTTTAAGGAAAAGTTTTGTTTTTATTTCAGTTAAATGTAGGATGTTAGGAATTAATGTGTCTTGGGGCCTTAGAACATGAAAGACTTGTGTTTCTGACATAGGCCCTGACATGCAGAGAAGAACTCCTGACTCTTCTTCTGTCGCTCCTTCCCTTGGTGTGGAAGATACCTGTCCAGGAACAGCAGGCAACAGGTATGTCCTGTTGCTGTATACTTATGAATTTGAATTCATAGGGGTGAATATTGAAGTTCTGAGACACTATAAACTATTCTATGTCTTAATTATTACATCACTAAAGATTTCTAAATGGTGAGCACAGTAGCTGGATAATTCAGGGTCTCATATTTTGAAATCACAATGCAATTATAGGTTCAACTTAGGTCTACTTTCCTAATTCTTTTCCTTGCTATTTTTAAAATTCGTTTGTATCCCCTGAGCTAATGCTACCTGGCATTTAGAGTTAAAAAGATAAGTGTGGGGAGAAGTGACCCAGAGATACAACTAGGGAAGGCAGCCTTGAAGGAAAATTATACCAGGCCAGACTCATGTGGGTTGTGAGTCATTGCCTGTATGTGTTGAGTTTAACAGTTACCAACCTAAGTCTTCTTTCTTGATTTCATTAGATTTTAACCTGCCATTGTCATCTGATATAATCCTGACCAAAGAAAAGAACTCAAGTTTGCAAAAATCAACTCAGGGAAAATTATATTTAGAAGGAAGTGCTCCATCTGGTCAGGTTTCTGCAAAAGTCAACCTTTTTCGAAAAATCAGGCGACAGCGTAAAAGTACCCATCGTTATTCTGTAAGAGACGCAAGAAAGACACAGCTCTCCACCTCTGACTCCGAAGGCAACTCAGATGAGAAAAGTACAGTTGTGAGTAAACACAGGAGGTTCCACACGCTGCCACGGTTCCTGACGCAGTCTCTTAAGGACGACCACCTCGTACCCAAACTTGACCCCTCTGCCACCAAAGAACAGGTCCTTTCTGACACCATGTCTTTGGAAAACTCCAGAGAAGTCATTCTGAGACAGGATTCAAATGGTGACATATTAAGTGAGCCAGCTGCTTTGTCTATTCTCAGTAACATGAATAATTCTCCTTTTGACTTATGTCATGTTTTGTTATCTCTATTGGAAAAAGTTTGTAAGTTTGACATTGCTTTGAATCATAATTCTTCCCTAGCACTCAGTGTAGTACCCACACTGACTGAGTTCCTAGCAGGCTTTGGGGACTGCTGTAACCAGAGTGACACTTTGGAGAGACAACTGGTTTCTGCAGGTTGGACGGAAGAGCCGGTAGCTTTGGTTCAGCGGATGCTCTTTCGAACGGTGCTGCACCTAATGTCAGTGGACGTTAGCACTGCAGAGGCGATGCCAGAAAGCCTTAGGAAAAACTTGACTGAATTGCTTAGGGCAGCTTTAAAAATTAGAGCTTGCTTGGAAAAGCAGCCTGACCCTTTCTCACCGAGACAAAAGAAAACACTACAGGAGGTCCAGGAGGGTTTTGTATTTTCCAAGTATCGGCATAGAGCCCTTCTTCTACCTGAGCTTCTGGAAGGAGTTCTACAGCTCCTCATCTCATGTCTTCAGAGTGCAGCTTCAAATCCCTTTTACTTCAATCAAGCCATGGATTTAGTTCAAGAATTTATCCAGCACCAAGGATTTAATCTCTTTGAAACAGCAGTTCTTCAGATGGAATGGCTGCTTTCGAGGGATGGTGTTCCTTCAGAGGCTGCAGAACATTTGAAAGCCCTGATAAACAGTGTAGTAAAAATAATGAGTACTGTGAAAAAAGTGAAATCGGAGCAACTTCATCATTCCATGTGCACAAGGAAAAGGCACCGGCGTTGTGAGTATTCGCATTTCATGCAGCACCACCGCGATCTTTCAGGCCTCCTGGTTTCAGCTTTTAAAAATCAGCTCTCTAAAAGCCCCTTTGAAGAGACTGCAGAGGGAGACGTGCAGTATCCAGAGCGGTGCTGCTGCATCGCGGTGTGTGCCCACCAGTGCTTGCGCTTGCTACAGCAGGTTTCCCTGAGCACCACGTGCATTCAGATCCTCTCAGGTGTACACAATGTTGGAATCTGTTGTTGTATGGATCCTAAGTCTGTGATTGTCCCTTTACTCCATGCTTTTAAATTGCCAGCACTGAAAGTGTTTCAGCAGCATATACTGAATGTCCTTAGCAAACTTCTTTTGGATCAGTTAGGAGGAGCAGAGATATCCCAGAGAATGAAAAAAGCAGCTTGCAACATCTGTACTGTGGACTCTGACCAACTGGCTAAGTTAGGAGAGACTCTGCAAGGCACCTTGTGTGGTGCCGGCCCTTCCTACCGATTTCAAGGGATCCTGCCAAGCAATGGGTCTGAAGACTTGCTGTGGAAATGGGATGCATTGGAGGCTTATCAGAACTTTGTCTTTCAAGAAGACAGATTACATAACATGCAGATTGCAAATCACATTTGCAATTTAATCCAGAAAGGCAATGTAGTTGTTCAGTGGAAATTGTATAATTATATCTTTAATCCTGTGCTCCAAAGAGGAGTTGAATTAGTGCATCATTGTCAACAGCTAAGCATTCCTTCAGCTCAGACTCACACGTGCAGCCAACTCAAACAGTATTTGCCTCAGGAAGTGCTGCAGATTTATTTAAAAACTCTACCTGTCCTACTTAAATCCAGGTTTGTATGTGGGGATATGTTTTACAGTTGAATGAATGCTTTTGAACATGGGATAAAAACGTGAATATTTGAATTTCTGACCTCCAGGGACTCACCCATAGTATAGTCATACTAACTGTATTCCTATCAAGAACTTTAGTTTGCCAACAAAAAAAGCACCCTTCCCATGTCTTTTTTAAAATTGGATATTTTATTTGTTTATATTTCAAATGTTATCCACTTTTCCGGTTTCCCCTCCACAAACCCCCTATCCCATCCTTCCTCCCACCGCCCCATGCCATTTTTTAAACATTATTTTAATTAATTAATTAATTTCTGGAGGTAGTTAGAGGAGAGACGCTAGAGACATTGATTTTTAACTTCTCAGTGGAGGGGGAGGGATACATTTTTGGTTATATTTCTGAAGGAAAGAAATGTGTGAGACAAAGATATCTAAGAGAAAAGGCCAGTTTAAATGAATTGTTTTGTATTTACAATGTAGATAGCATATTAAAGCCCATTAAAATGTTTATAAAGATCATGTTAGAGCAGGAAAAGAGCTTGTATTTTATGAGTAGCACATAAAGCTTAAAGTAGTATTTATGTATTTATGACCATGTAAAATTTGCACATACATGAACTATTGAGTTTCTGAGTCAGTGGCAGTAGGAGATAATTTCTTAAATGCCACAGTCATATTTATTACTCAGAGTAGAAAATACAGATAAGCAAAAAGAAAGTCTAAATTGTATTTTATCAATGAATTTTCCAAATTCTGTGTTTGTTAATTTTGGGGCAGTTAAGATTGTTAACTTGGGAAATCCTGAGCATAGTGTTAGAAAACCAAGGCAGCAAGTGAAGGAAATATATGCCTGCCCTCTTGGTAATAATTATGATATTTAGAATTTCTATGATATTTATTATTTGAAGACAAAATTCTTTCTTGAGTTGCTTCTTTTAATGTATGATATATAACTATTTCCTTCCAGAGCTGTATCTGAGCATTTAAGTGCTATTAGAAAGTGACTTGAGATCTTGATCAGTATCTGAAAAACTACTCAAATAATGAACCAGAGTAGGCAGTGTTTAATGTATGCCACACACAGCAATGACATGTTTACGTACCATATATACCTATTTATAAATGTTTTACTATGTCATACAAAAATCTCTTTTTCCTATCTCTCACAGGGTAATAAGAGATTTGTTTTTAAGTTGTAATGGAGTAAACCAAATAATTGAACTAAATTACCTAGATGGGATTCGAAGTCATTCCCTGAAAGCATTTGAAACTCTGATTGTCAGCCTAGGGGAACAACAGAGAGATGCTGCAGTTCTAGACGTCGATGGGTTAGACATCCAACAGGAGTTGCCGTCCTTAAGTGTGGGTCCTTCTCTCCATAAGCAGCAAGCTTCTTCAGATTCTCCTCGCAGTCTCAGGAAGTTTTATGCCAGCCTCAGAGAGCCTGATCCAAAAAAACGAAAGACCGTTCACCAGGATGTCCACATAAACACCATAAACCTCTTCCTCTGTGTGGCTTTTCTGTGTGTCAGTAAAGAAGCAGACTCTGACAGGGAGTCTGCCAATGAGTCAGAAGATACTTCTGGCTACGACAGCACTGCCAGTGAGCCACTGAGTCACATGCTGCCATGCCTGTCTCTTGAGAACGTTGTCTTACCTTCCCCTGAATGTTTGCACCGTACAGCAGACATTTGGTCCATGTGTCGCTGGATCTACATGGTGAACTCAGTCTTCCAGAAACAGTTCCACAGGCTTGGTGGTTTCCAAGTGTGCCATGAATTAATATTTATGATAATCCAAAACCTATTCAGAGGTCACACAGAGGATCAAGGAAGAAGGCAGGGAGAAATGAGTGGAAATGAAAACCAAGAGATAATCAGGATATCTCAACCTGAGATGACATTGAAGGGAGATGTATCATCTGCAACAGCACCAGACCTGGGATTTCTGAAAAAGAATGCTGACAGTGTGAGTGAATTCGAGTCACAACATATGCTTCCCACAAGTGCAGAGCAGATTTTGGCTACTGAATCTGTTTCTGGGGAAGGAAAGGCATTTATGAGTCAACAAAGTGAGACTTCTCTCCAGAGCATACGACTTTTGGAGTCTCTCCTGGCCATTTGTCTTCATAGTGCCAGAGCCTGTCAACAGAAGATGGAATTGGAGCTACCGTCTCAGGTGATACTTTGTACTTAGTCTAGCTCATGTAACATATGTGTATTATATGTATTGCATATACATATAATAATATATAATATACATGTTCTAACTTAACATTGTCTTTTTTGCTACACATTTTAAATTTATTTTCAAGTATTAATTATATATAAAACTGGAACTCATAATGACAGTTTTATGTATATAGTGTATTTATATCAATTTACCCTCCTTGCCTTCTCTTTCTTCCCTCCCACTCTTCCCCTTCCTCATACCAGCTAGTTCCCTTTCTATTTCATATTTGTTGTTGTTTGGGGTGTGTGTGTGTGTGTGTGTGTGTGTGTGTGTGTATGTGTATGTGTGTGTAAAACCCACTACATTTTATTAGCGCTTCTTGTAAAATCCTGGATGAAGAATTATTTACCAGAGCAAGAGTTCCTCGCCAGCAATGTTATATCACAGGAGAAAATGTCTTTCCCTTCCCCAGTAACCATTAACTCCTTATAGATTCTGAGAGGGCTGGGGCCTCAGGAGCTCTTTTCCCTTGCTGCTATTATCTGCCTATTAAATCCACAGGGAAGGGAGGGCAGGGGAGGGGCCCCGCTTCCATTTGCCACATACTTTGTTTTTAGAAAACCCTTTTGTGCTTAGCAGAATACCAAGTATGGAGGACACAAAAGGACATACAGTTCCTACGCTAAAGAAGCTTACTGTTTAAATTTCTGCAGAAGCCCCCTTAGGATAGTTTGTGAATTTAGTGTCAAATGAGTAGTTGAGGTTATTTTGTTTTAGAGTTTAGAAGTTCACAATCTTGGTTTTACTGTTGTGTACTCTGCCCATATTTTCTGACCTTTGTGTTCATGGCTTTGTTGTGGTTATCATCTGGTCTGGACCTACTTGTTTTACATTTTAGACTTGGAATTCCTTAAAAGAAAGGTAAGGATTTTGTTTTTTTGTTTTTGTTTGATAATTTACTGTTATAGAAAGCTAGGCAAGTATACTAGCTTCATTCAAAGGATAGAACTGAAGGCAAAAGAAAAAATAATTAGAACTGCTTCTTAGAATCTTAGAGAACCTTTAAGAATACAGAATTTGTAAACTCTAGAGATAACTAAAATTCTGAAGTTTCAAAGAATGACCTGGTAAAAATTTTAAGATTTGTTTATTTTTTATTTTATATGTATGTGATTTTGCCTGGATATATGCCTGTACACTATGTGTGCAAAGTGTCTGGGGAGGTCAGAAAAGAGGGTATTGGATTCCATGGAACTGCAGTTATAGACAGTTGTGAGCTGCCATATAGGTGTTGGAAATGGAATTTGGGTCCTCTGCAAGGACTCTTAACCACTGAGCCAACTCCCCAGCCTCCAAAAAGTGGATTTATATTTTTTTCAAGACAGGGTTTCTCTGTGTCGTGCTGGCTGTTTTGGAACTTGCTCTGTAGACCAGGCTGGCCTGAACTCAGAGATCCACCTGCCTCTGCCTCCTATGTGCTAGGATTAAAGGCTTTAACACCACCATCCTGCTAAGAGTGGATTTTTTATGATTAAACAAAAATTTAACAGTACATTATTTGGATAAGAACTCAATTTTTTTTTTTTTGCAATCAATTTACCTTCATATCAATTACAAATAAATGTTTTTTTTTCCCTGCTTGTTGCAGTCCTTTGTGTCACCTTTTAGAAGTGTGTCACTGATATTCTTAGTCTTTCATTTTACCTTAGGGCTTGTCTGTGGAAAATATAGTGTGTGAACTGAGGGAACACCTTTCCCAGGCAAAGGTGGCAGAAACAGAATTGGCAAAGCCTTTATTCGATGCCCTGCTTCGAGTAGCCCTGGGGAATCATTCAGCAGATTTGGATCCTGGTGATTCTGTGACTGAAAAGGTATGAATCCATGTATTGTGTTCTCAGGTCTGGTTAGCAGAAACGGGCGCCTGTGGGGTAGGACCAGGGCATCGATTTAAATCACAGGAACATGAATTTTGATCAGGTGAGTTCCTTGGTTGGTTCATTTCTCCATCATCTGGAAGGGATAGTAAATATTTTATCAATTGTCCTGCTTCAAAGAAAAGCAGTTAGTCTAACCTGGAAATTTGTTGATAGTTGTTCCCAATAAGACAAGATATATTAAGGTTTGATAATATTACTGATATTCTTTTTTTTTCTCTAAAACATTTCAGTTTAGAAAATTTCAAGTCTAAACAGAAACAATATAGTTGACTCCTCAGTATCAACATTCTTCTTTCCTCTCTCCTTTCCCTATGCTTTTCTTTACTGAAGTATTTTTAAAGGAAATCCTGGTTTGTAGAAGCTGATAATATATTAAATAATGACTCAGGAATAGTGATATTTAGATATCTTGTCTGTCCTGTATTGGTATAAGTAATATTTCCAGAACTCTCTACTGACTTTAATTTTAAATCGCTCAACAAAAATGACTAACACTCATATAGAAGGCAGCATTAGGAAAATTTGAAATCTGTTAACATTTTTTTTGAAGTATCAATTTTTAGTTTTTTCCCCCTGAAACTTAAAAAGTTTCCCTAAAAACTTTACTGTTATACTTTTTTTTTTTTTACTTTGGGTTAACTATTGTTAATTTTCTTCTTTATATACCTTCTTCTTTTTCTTTTTTTTTTCAGCATTTTTTTTATTAGATATTTTCTTAATTTACATTTCAACTGCTATCCTGAAAATCCCCTCCCCCCTCCTCCCTCCCCTCTCCCCCCTCCCTGCTCCCCTGCCCACCCACTCCTACTTCTTGACCCTGGCATTCCCCTGTATTGGGGCATATAAAGTTTGCAGTACCAAGGGGCCTCTCGTCCCAATGATGGCTGACTAGGCCATCTTCTGCTACATATGGAGCTAGAGACTCGAGTTCTGGGGGTTCTGGTTAGTTCATATTGTTGTTCCTCTTCTAGGTTTGCAGACCCCTTCAGCTCCTGGTATTCTATCTCTAGCTTCTCCAATGTGGGCCCCGTGCTCCCTCTTATGGATGACTGTGAGCATCCACCTCTGTGGGAGTCAGCTATATCAGGGTCTCTTCAGTAAACACTTGCTGTCCGATGTGATAGTGTCTGAGTTTAGTGACTGATTATGGGATGGATCCCCGGTGGGGTAGTCTCTGTATGGTCCATCCTTTTGTCTTAGCTCTAAACTTTGTCTCTGTAACTCCTTTCATGGGTATTTTGTTTCCTATTCAAAGGAGGAATGAAGTATCCACGTGCTGGTCTTCCTTCTTGATTTTCTTGTGTTTTGCAGATCGATATACCTTCTTCTTTAACCTGATCTGATTACTAAGTTTTTTTGTTTGTTTGTTTTGAATAAAATATTGAGACTGTTCTTAAAGTGACATTTGCATGATAAGTATTCTATTAACTGAGAAAAAGAGTCAGTGCTGCAATGTTGACTTTGAAATACACTGGCCTTACAGAGTCATCCCTCTGAGGAAGAACTGTTGTCTCAGCCTGGAGATTTTTCAGAAGAAACTGAGGATTCTCAGTGTTGTAGTTTGAAACTTCTAGGCGAGGAAGAAGGTTATGAAGCAGATAGTGAAAGCAATCCTGAGGATGGTGACACCCAAGACGATGGTAAGATGTCTCTGATGCTTGTGATTGGACTGCCAGTTAAACTGTAAATAGACAAAAGGTTCATCCTACCTGTACATTGTGGCCTTACAGTTTCATAAAGGTATTGTGTTATCATTTTGTTTTGTTATCACAACAAACCTGCCAATTGAATGTAATGTCAATAGTGACATCAAGACTGGGAAGACAGCGTAAAGCCCCAGGGATGATTGGTCACTCACACTATAAGGAGAAAACAAACCAAACCAAACCAACCCAACCCCCCTGTCTAAGCCAAGTAGATGCCCAAGAATAAAGATGAAGGAGAACCTTTTTCTTTTATATGCAAGCAAGAAAGGAAATACCCAGAGGTAGATACCAGGTGATGTGCCAACCAGTCATTGTCTGGGCAGGGAAACTCTTTCTGAAGAGGTGCCATCCCCTGAGTGATAGATACAGCAGGTTTCTTTGTCGTTTCCTGTAACCTAGCCAGTTCTTAGGATGGAATTGTGGTGCATGTGGTCCTTTGTGCTGGCTATGCAGGTTGGATAGAATGTAAATGATGGTCTGCTTGCTCGTTTTATGTCAACTTGACACAAGCTGTCATTTGGGAAGAGGGAACCGCAACTGAGGAAATGCCTCCATCAGATTGGCCTGTGGATTTAGTGTTTATTTAGTGATGTGGGTTCGAGGATCAGCTCACTGTGGGTGCCACTCTTGTGTAGGTAGTCCTGTGATAGGTAAGAAAACAGGCTATAGAAATTATGGGGAGCAAGCTAGTAAGTAGCACTTCCCTATGGCTTCTGCTTCAGTTCCAGCTTTCAGGTTCCTGCCTTTGCGTTCTAGCCTTGACTTCCTCAGTGATGATGTATGACCTGAGAATTGTAAGATGAAATAAACCCTTTCCTTCCCAAGTTGCTTTTTATAGTGGTATTTTGTTACAGTAATAGAAACCCTAACTCAGATTATTTGAGCCACAAGATTTTTGTGAAGGCTCTATCTTTTCAGATACTGACCTTTGGACTTTCTCAACACTTTAAGTTTATAGTATTTTATTTTTGCTAGAATTTCATTTTCTCTTTTGTGTGGAGGGAATGGAAATAATCACTGATTTGAAAGATATCTATATAGAGTTGAAAAGTATCTGTGCTTTTTTAAAATAAATTATTGATTTAATGGTAGTTTTATCATAACCTAGGTATAATCTACAAAGGAAGATTTCCTTTGTGTGTTTTGTTTTTGATTGTTTTGTTTTTGAGACAAGGTCTCACCATGTAGCTCTGTAACTCATTATATAGACCAAGCTGCCCTCCAACCCACAGAGACCTAGCTATTCTGCCTCCCCAGTGCTGCGACTAGAGGCATGTACCTCTATGCCAGGCTTTTTGCCTTAGCTTTTAAGCTTTAGTTTACTTATTATTATTTTTGTTTGAATATTCGTGATATAGGTGATAAACACATTGTGCCATGGTGAATGTTTGGCCAAAGGACAACTTTGTGGAGTCAGTTCTCTCCTTCCACCTATACATGGGTTCCAGGGTCCAAACTCAGGTTGTTGCTAAGGCTTTCATGGTGAGCGCCTTTACCCACTGAGTCATCTTACCTGTCCCATAAATCTTATTTTTTGAGATAGTCTCTACTGAACCTTGCTGATTCTGTTAATCTGGCTGGGCAGGACCTCCAGGGAGTCACTTGTCCTAGGCCTGGTGTTACTGATTCTTGGCACAGAGCCCAGCTTTTTGCATGGATGCTAAGAACCTGAACTCATGCAAAGCGCAGCAAGCACTTTTCCTCCCAGATCTTGGATGAACAGTTTTCAAAGAGTACAGCAGACCATTTTAAGGTCAGTCAGTAAGACAGTCATAAAGTTTAGACTTCAACAAATCAAGCCTACTATTACCACAAAAATAGGGGCAGATAAAATAAACTTCATTCTGATTTAGATATTTGGGATAAGGAAGTTTGAGATAAGATTTTCCAGTTGCATCAAAAGAATGTTAGATTTGTATCACATGTTTATGAAAATTTCTGTTGGTAATATTTATGGTTTCATTGAGAAGCAAAGTTACTTTCAAAATTAAACTATCCATAAGAGCTCATTGTTCAAGCCTTAATCAACAGTAATGTTGCAAGGAAAGGCTTTGTGAGCATCTTCATAGAAGTAGGACTGTTTTCACTGAATGTTTTAAGTGATGAGTTAGAGCTGAAATATTCATATTGGGGAATAAAACATTCTTTTTCTTTACTTTGTCAGGAATAGAATTAAAACCTGAAGCAGAAGGTTTCAGTGGATTGATTGTTCCAAACAACTTACTTGAAAACCTCAGTCATGGGGAAATAATATACCCTGAGATCTGCATGCTGGGATTAAATTTGCTTTCTGCCAGCAAAGCTAGACTTGATGTGCTTGCTCATGTGTTTGAGAGCTTTCTGAAAATTGTCAGGCAGAAGGAAAAGAACATTTCTCTACTCGTACAACAGGTAAAGGATGAACTCTGTGGAATCAGTACTTATCATACTCATGCTCCAAATATTCATCTTCTTATGTTTAACCCAGTGCTTTTCTAAAGCCATCTAATCCTATAGTTCTTGAATAAGTAGCATAAAATTAATATCGTCATTAGCTAAACAGTAATGTATCCTGAGAGCAGATCTTAAAACTTGTATTTAATCCTATAACAGTATTCTTTCGAGTCATTTAAACTCTCTCTCTCTCTCTGTCTCTCTCTCTCTCTCACGCACACACGTGCACATGTATACACATAGGCTCTTATGAAATAAATTATTATGACATTACAGTTATATTATGCTTATATGAAGTCAAATGTTTTAATCTTGTATGTTTCACTCTTTAATCTTCAGGGAACTGTGAAAATCCTTCTAGGAGGGTTCTTGAATATTTTAACACAAACTAACTCTGATTTCCAAGGTGAGTTGAATCTGATTTAAGGAAATAGCTTTGTAATTATTGTGCTGTTGTGTGAAGAATTAATTGTGTCTTCCACTAGCACACTGCTCCACGGTTTCCAAATTGTTTTAATGTGTATCATCCTATCTGTTCCTCATGCTCACCCAGTGAAATGTATTGAGTAGAAGGGCAGAATGTTGATTACAAGGCCTGCAGTAAGTCGTTCAGTAGCTTTGTGAGGACAGTAACCTGCTATAAACACTATACTGATGCTCTATCTGGTGTTCTCTCCTCTTAGTTCTTTCTCAGGCATTTGAGAAACTTATGATGAAAGAGGATGTGATTTCTGCCCACAGTAGATCTAAATTCTAGTTGCGGGCTAAGACTAGTATATGTGAAATGTTAATTTGGATTTTTGTGATGGTTCCTTCCTCCAAGTTAATTTCAAGTTACACGTTTTTGTCAGGAATACCCAATATTAGTGTTAAGTCCTCTAGAGGACAACGTATCGAAGGCTTTGTGATGCTTGTGTCTTATTATTAGGGATGTTACTTTTAACCATTTCAGGCAAAGATAGTCTATAGGTTTTTCTCTATTGTAATTTGCAAATATCTTATAGGTAGCAACTTGAAAGTATGTAAATATCACTTTTCTCATATTTCAGCCCACATCTTTTATCATCTATTGGTGATCATGCATGAAAAGGGTAGTACTGTAATATTTGCTAAATAGTGATTTTTGTACTTCTGGCATTCTTTGTATGTTTATGAATTGGGATTTTACTATAAGGAAAAGTTTTTCCCCCCCTCCATTTACTTACTTAGTGCATGAATATATTGTTCTTATGTTACACTCTTACATACCAGTTTTTTTTATTGTAAACATTTAACACTGGTATGACATGTTAAAGTTCACAAACCTCTCTTAGCATATTCTAACTATCTAACACTCATAACATATTCAGTTTTTCCTAAGGCATTATCTAATATCCTTTTCTTGTTCCTAAATAGCCCTTCCCTTCCAGGGTACATTACAATTAATTGTCATATTTCCTTGCTTTTGTTGCTATGCCTTTTATGTAAAACCTAGGGAAGACTGATCTATGATCCCAAAGATTTCTTGTTTCTAAAAATTGTTTTCTTCTCTCCATATTTTTTGCTCTTTGTTTTCTTACATATGAGTTGTAATATTGGGCTTTGAAGGTTGATCCTACCATGTATCTTACCTCATGTACGTTTCTTCTTTTGTGCTACATTCAACGCAACTTTAAAAGTTCTATTCCCATTGGGGCTGGAGAAAGAGAGAGAGAGAGAGAGAGAGAGAGAGAGAGAGAGAGCTAGAGAGAGCCCAGTAGTTAAGAGCACTCACTTCTTATTTGAAGGTCTTGAGTTCAATTCCTAGCAATCACACAGCAGCTCTGACGTCCTCTTCCTTTATGCAGATGTACATGCATATAAAATACCCATATACATAAAATAAAGAAATATGCATGGCAAAAATTTTAATAGCAATTATATCCCAAAATTTTATTCATATTTAAAATTATGGTAGCTGCCCAATGTCTTTGTTCCTTTTCAGTTGCTGTGATGAAACACCATTATAGAAGAAAGCATTTAATGGAGGCTTACAGTTTCTAAGGGTGAAACCATGGCTATCATGACAGGGAGCATGGCAGTAGGCAGGCAGGCATGGCCCTGGAGCAGTAGCCAAGAGCTTTCATGTGATCCATAAGCAAGAGGCAAGGAAGAGAGAAAGAGAGAGGGGGAGAGGGAGAGGGAGAAGAAGTGAGAGGGAGAGAGGGGGAGAGAGGTGGGATGGGGAGAACTGGGAAAGGTATGGGATATTGAAATCTCAAAACTCATCCCTAGTGACATGTCTCTTCCAACAAGGCCACACCTCCTAATCCTTCTCAAACAGTTCCACCTAACATATGACCCTACCAAGGCCATTCTCACCAAAATCACCACACCTATTTTATAGTTATGGGTCCTTTTGCTTGATTATTTTCGGTTTTTAAAAAAATTATTTTTTTGGTTTTTTTTTTTTTTTGCCTTTTGAAACCTGTCAATTTTGAACTTAAAAAAAAATTCTAAACACATTTTGGTTGTGCTACTTTTTTCTTCAAAAACCTTTAAGGGACTTAATTACCTGCAGGGTGAAGTCCATGCCAGCTTATGGTAACTTTGTAAGTTGTCCTTTCAGAAACACTTTCTCTTACACTAGCCTGTCTGCTTATTGCCTGCATGAAACAGATTACTTAAAAGGGGTTTCTAGTCTTAAACCTCTGATCTTTTAAGATACATCTCAGGTTTTACAACAGTATTGTTTTTGTCATGTGTGCACTGTAGAGAATGATTTATATTTTCTGTTTTGGAGTGAGGAGCAGCTGAAACATACATGAACAAATATACTTGAAACACTGTAAGACAATCTAATTATTACTTTATAGAATTTTTATGAATTAGTGTACCATTGCTTATATTTTATGCTAAACTCTCTAGTAGATGAAAATGATCAAACAAAACAGCCTGTGATATTTATATAATCTCTTCTATTTTACATCTGTCATTTAGTTCCATGTAAGATGTAGTAGTTATAATCTAAACAATTGCTGTTTTATTAGTGTTAGTTCATTTGCCGTTAGTTATCTTGCTATTTCTTCAGCAATTTTTGTAATTATTAACCCAATTGTTTATAATCATTCAGTATGATTATAGTTTTGTACTTCTTTCAATGAAATTTGATTACTATCTTCCTTTAATTTTTTCTTTTTTTTAAACTTTAGCATGCCAGAGAGTATTGGTGGATCTCTTGGTATCTTTGATGAGTTCAAGAACGTGTTCAGAAGACTTAACCCTTCTTTTGAGAATATTTCTGGAGAAATCTCCTTGTACAGTAAATATGCTAGAATTTTTATATTTTCACTTAATATAATATATTTTCACTAAGTTGTAAACCATCAGCTCTTGCTATTGTAATTTCTATTTAGCCCAGTACCGTGTTTTATGTTTGACATATTCAGCTATAATATCTGTATATATCTTGATTTTACTTTGATTTGGACTAACAAGATGCCTTTAGCCCTATGTCAACTCCAGCCTTTGTGCTTGAGAAATGCTGTGATTTTAATTACTAAAGAAAATGTAATTATGAATCACAACAACCATCCCAGATGTTTCCTTTCTCTAAAGAATCATTATCTGTTCTTAAGTTGAGTACTCTACTTCCCATTGCTGTAGCCTAATGGCTCTTAGCAGGGAACCCATTTTTGTAAAGCAGTCTTGACTGGAAGAATGTACAAATTAATCACAAAACATTGAAGCTATGAAGCTCTGTTCACTTCACCGCCTGCCTCACCACCCACTTCAGTCTCCAGCCCCCACGGAAGCCTGCTCTGTGAAACACCGGTGTGGGCCATTTGAGAGATTGCCTGTATGATGATAGATGACTTCTTTTTTAAATTAAGTGCACATTTTAACATTACATCTTTTACCTTTTTTGTATTCCATTTAAACAAAAACCTTATAATGATGATGAGTAAAACCTTAAAACTTTACTTCAGTTCACCAAAATTAAAAGAGAGAAATTTTTCTTGGCTAGAGGAAAGAAACAAGTGAAACAATAATAATAATCATTGTTATAAAATTATGAAATTTTATTGTTAATTAAATGTGAACACTCAAATTTATGTAGTTGATCATTGAGTAATATCATTTATGAATCTGGAGAATTTGTAAAGTTGTATTCGTCATTTAAAAATATTTGAGTTATGGGACTGGAAAGATGTCTCAGTGGTTAGAGTACTTGCTGCTCAGTTATGCAGACCTGAGTTCCGATCCCAGTACCTATGTAGGGCAGCTTACAAACACCTGCAGCTACAGCTCCAAGGGATCTGAGCCTATTTCCTGGCCTTTTCAGGCACCTGTGCAGGCAGGCAGACAGGCAGGCACACACTCACATGTGCACACTTTAAAAATAAAAATAAATCTTAAAAATAGTTTTGAGAGGAAGTGATACCACAGGAAGTGATAACCTTGTTTTATAGAAATAGTTCCTCATATAATTAATGCATTTCACTTATACTACTTAAAAGCTACTCATAAATAATAGATTTATAACATAAATACCAAAATTTAAACCAAATTTATTGAGAAATTGCATAAGAATTAAATCTATTATAAATAGGTATGTTTGTATTTTTTCTTATAACCTGAAGTTTTAAGTTGTTATGTATCTGGGTTATAAGATTGTAAACTTCTACTTGCTTTTCTTTTTCTCTAGGAAATTCTTCTCCTTGGTATTCGGAAAATTGTTGAAAGTGATTTTACTATGAGCCCTTCACAGTATCTGACCTTCCCTTTCTTGCATACCCCGAGTTTAAGCAATGGTGTCTTATCACAGAAACCCCCTGGGATTCTTAACAGTAAAGCCTTAGGCTTATTGAGAAGAGCACGGATTTCCCGAGGCAAGAAAGAGGCTGACAGAGAGAGTTTTCCCTATAGGCTGCTTTCCTCTTGGCAAATAGCCCCAATCCACCTGCCATTGCTGGGTCAGAACTGCTGGCCACACCTGTCAGAAGGATTTAGTGTTTCTCTGTGGTTTAATGTGGAATATATCCATGAATCCGAGAGTCCTGCAGAGAGGGGGAAAAAAGTAAAGAAAAGAAACAAACCATCAGTTCTAGAAGACGGCAGTTT
Organism: Mus minutoides; assembly: GCA_902729485.2. Lineage (NCBI taxonomy): Eukaryota > Metazoa > Chordata > Mammalia > Rodentia > Muridae > Mus > Mus minutoides. Next base: position 53,121 of record CACVCL010034068.1, read on the forward strand.
TGAAGGAGCAGGTATGATGGCAGGGTCTGATCTGTACACTAAGATTCTTCAAATAGCTTTTTGCCTGAGCTTTAAGCATATGTGGCAGTATTTTAATGTATTGTTTAAATGTTATTCACTTTAAAGGTCCTACTTCATTACTGAATTACCAAAGCCTGAGTTTTCAGACAGCCTTGAAATCTTTCTTCATTGTCTCTAAACTTTAGATAGGGAAGTGGGGATACTCTTTCTGCAACAGCTGTTGAAGTTAGCAGTCCCATTACTGTGTTAGTGTAGCTTCTGATACTAGATAGTTATAAATAAAACCCTATAGCCATTTTATTTCAAGTTCTCCTTCTGTGTCTTATACCAATGACCCCTTCTAGTTACCCTCACTGATCATTTATATGTAGCAGTCCAAAGTTAGAACAGAGTTCATCTATAACTGAAGAACTGCTGCTAGGCTGTATTGAAATTGCATTTTGTTTTTGTTCTCTTCTTTTTTAAGCAATCAATAGTTTCTTAAGACATACAGCAGCTAGAGGAAGTAGTCTTAAAAGCTGGCTGTGTATTTTTTTAACCTGTTGAAAATGATGGCTAATATTTATATAACCTAATAACTGATAATGTTCCTCTTTTTTAAAAGTCTGAGCTTTTGGACATGCACTGTTTATTTTAGTACAATTTAGCTTAGTCTAACATAAAGTCACATCATAGTAACAAATAGCTCATCATACATATTCCACCTGCCATTGCTGGTGCAGATAATGGGAATAAGCAGGCAACTCAAGATTTAAGTAGTAAGATGGCATTGGGAGGGATAACCAGCTAGCCCAAAGCCTATGAACACTTCTCTCAGCTGGAGACAAACTGTGATTCAGGGTTTGGCATCACTTAGCTTGTTTATTTCAAGGTTGTTCACTACCTTAAATTACGATCATTCAAGCACTGCAGCTTTTCTAAGAAGAGTTTTAATATTATGGATTGTGCCTTTCTAACAATTTTGTTAGTGCAAGGCATCTGTTGATGGCATGTGCTCCCTGGGCCATGGTCAGTTGTGTTAAAGTGGCCCAATCGAACAAAAGCAGAACCTTGGTATAGAGTGTGGCTGGCGATGGTCCTTTAGCACCCTCAGGCCTTGTATTTTAAAGCATTTAATAACTTTTAAAACACTGGAGTTTTTGTTTGTTTGTTTTTTGTTTTTGTTTTTTTTAACCACTGTGTTCATTTGAGGTTAACATTTAGCCTTTGAAAATACAGTTGTTTGAAACAGGTTTAAGCATTTGGCGTAAATTATCTGTTACAAATAAACCAACACACATTGTATTCTTTAAAATTTACTTTACCATAGTTTTTATGAACTATTTTATTGATGACTCTAACATTTTTTTCTCACAGAAGGTGATAGAGCAGAAGTTACAGAATCCATCAATCCTGGTGACAGACTCATAGAAGATGGCTGTATCCATTTGATTTCATTGGGATCCAAAGCATTGATGATCCAAGTGTGGGCTGATCCCCACAGTGGCACTTTTATCTTTCGGTATTGATTATTCTCAACTCTTAGCAAGTATATCATTATTTAAATAATTTATTTAAGAAATTATCAAATAATATTTATAATATCAATCTGTTATTAAACATCATTACAGAAAAAATTAAAAGAGCAATTATCAGACAGCACATGGATTCTATCTAGCAGTACATAGATAGCAAAACATGCCAAATCAGGTGCCTAGACCTCCAGCAGACATGACTGAAGAAGTCTTGCTGAAAACAGTCATACTGGCATTCTTGGATTCATGGCTTGTAGGCAGAGAGAGGATTCTCTCCATGGATGAGCTTCCAGTTCCCGATACCAGCACAACCATTTTTATGCCATGCAATAAGGATAGTAACGATTATGGGACAGTGTTTCTCTATTTAGCTGTTTTCAAAGGTGTACTATTTTTACTCAAACAGCACTCTCTCCTTGGGTCCTTAAGGGCACAATATTTTTATTCTTGTTCTGTTTTCTTGTTCTCCTTTTTCCCTATCACAGGGCTAAGGGGCCAGCCTATCCCTGGACAAGAACCTTAGAAGACACTTTGAGACAAGCATGCTTGGGTTTGAAATAGGGGTGTGGTGTCTATCCTGCTTCCAGAGACAGCTTCTCTGTGAGCTCAAACAGGACACAGCAATTTACTAGTTCAATGTATATTACATATTATCTTATTATTAATATTACATATTATCTTCCTAAAAGTCAAAAGTCTGTATGTTATTTAGATTTTGTGTTTTGTAGATACTATAAATGTTACTAGGTGTTTTCTGCATACATTTTTCTCCTTATACTTTCAGTAATCTTGTAAAGAAAAGTTAGCATCCAATACATTCTGGCATTTACACATTTATAACAGTATGTATTCGTTTCTTGGTGAACCAAATATTACATTATAATTTCTAAAATAGACAATGAGTATGTTAGTAGAAACTGCCTTTGCAAACTGATTTATAGAAATTATTGCCCAAGTTATTAACATCAGACAATGAATCTAATCCATTTTAGTTTATAAACTGAGGAAGCAGATGTAATGTAAAAGTCACACTGACTTTCTCGGTTTGTTTTAAAATAGAAGTGACTTTTAACCTCACATATTGAGCATGACAGTTGCAGCGTATGTGTTAACTATTAAGGTCAGAATTGTCATGTTTTTGACCTGTGACTTTTTTCTACAGTGTGTGCGTGGATTCAAATGATGACACGAAAGCTGTTTCACTAGCACAGGTGGAATCACAGGAGAACATTTTCTTTCCAAGCAAATGGCAACATTTAGTACTTACCTACATTCAGCATCCTCGAGGGAAAAAGAATGTCCATGGGGAAATCTCCATATGGGTCTCTGGGCAGAGGTAAGACGCATTCTCAGAGACACTCTTCTCAGTTACAGTTTTAGTTTTAGTCTTAATTCCTGAAACATTGCAAACTAGGTAAAATTTAATATCTATTAACAGAAATTTATATACAAACAGGATTCTTTTCTTCTCTTTCTTTATTACTATTATTTTTGTTTTGTTTTTCAAGACTGGGTTTCTCTGTGTAGCCATGGCTGTCCTGGAACTCACTCTGTAGACCAAGCTGGCCTCGAACTCAGAAATCTGCCTGCCTTTGCCTCCCAAGTGCTGTGATTAAAGATGTGTGCCACCACTGCCAGGCGTTGGTTTTTTTTTTTCCCTGTTTATCACTTCAGTACAGAGTAAGTCTTCCATAGACATGACTTTTGAAAATTGTCCATGAATTCTGCTCGTGAAGATTCAGCCAACATGAAACTGAAAATATTTGAGAATTGCTTCTATGATGAACATTTATAGTATTGCCTTCTGGTTATTCTCTTAAACAATAGAGCATAACAGCTATTTATAAAGCATTTATTTTAGGTGTTACAAGTAACTTAAAGATAGTTTAACTTATATAAGACGCTATGTGTAAGTTATATGTAAATATGGCATTTTCTAGGAGGGATTTTAATATTCTTAGCTTTTGGTATCTGTGGAATGCCTGCAACCAACCTCCAATAAATACTATGGATGGCTATATTTAGGTATGAGGAGCAAACTAAAAACCTTGGCATTATGTATTTATGATCAATATATACTAGGTAAGTAATTATTGGAGCTGTAATATTGTCCCTCAAACCCATATATTACAAGAATGAATCCACTAGAAGTTTTTTAAATTAATTGAATAAGAAGGCTAACACCTAAATTAAGTTGGGTAGAAAAAAATTAAATGACTAGAGAATATAAAGCATTTATATCTGGTGATAGACTTAGATTGGGTCTTAGAACTATACAATGTGACAGATTCAGGTAGAATACTGCATGACTTTTGCCACATAGACTTCACAGCCAAGTTAATAAACATTTGTAGGCTATCTTAGTGAAAACATTAACCCTGAATGAACTGTGCCCTAGTTTGCTCTGATAAAATACTAACCAAAAGCAAGTCAGGGAGAAAAGGATTTATTTGGTTTATGGGTTATAGTCCATCATTTAGGAGAGCCAGGGCAGGAATGCAAGGCAGAATCCTGGAGGCAGGAACTGAAGCAGAGAACGCAGGGATGCTGTTCACTCCTATGCTGGCCCCTGGCTTGCTCAGCTGCCTTTCTTATCCAGTACAGGACTGTCTACAGGAATCACAGCACAGCACAGCAGGTCCTCCTCCATTAATCAGCAATCAGGAAAACGTCCCACATCCGAGCCCACAGGCTAGTCTCATAAAGGCAGTTCCTCAACTGAGATTTCTTCTTCCTGGGTAACTTTGCCAAGCTGTCAAAAACTAACCAGTACAAATTATAAAGGTGGCTGGAAGAGTCTCAGTTGAGTCATGAGAAAGAAAAATGGGTAGAAAGTTGGAAAAAAAGCTTGGCAAGGGTGAGTGACAAGCTGACAGTTATAATTTAACTTTTTATAAAAGTTTGTTATGTGTTATATACCTTTTGCTAGGTGTTTTTTATATGTTACCTCCTAATCTCAAAAATAACTCAAAAGAGATTAGTTTATTGAAGTCATATATATTCTTAGCACAAATTAAGTGAATTTTATCAGGTATTTATCAAGGAATTATTGTGTGGTAGACATGGCACTGCTGTAGGAGGCTGCAAACACTGGTTACTTTCATCCATCAGCTTTCAGTCACTGAGAGAAAGAAGAATGGCTTTGGGGTCGTCTATAATGTCTGCTACAGGAAGTTAAACTTGAGTTTAGTTTTGTTGATTTATTGAAGAAAATCTATCTTTAAAACAGTATTCATAACTGACTAGGCCTGAATGGCAGCTATAGCCAATATAAGTCTGTTTTCAGGACACTGGGTTGGAACTCTTAGTGCTGGAGATGGACCCCATTCTTCCTGAACAATCTCCTCATTTCTTAAGCTAATAACAAGTGCCTGGCATTGTATTTCGCCTTTGCACTGTGCCTCATTTTATCCCTCTCAGTACACTATGAAGTAGGTATTGACCTGACTATTTTACATGGCTCAATGAGACCTGGAGTGGGATAATGAAACTTGCCCAGAGCTGAGCTACATGGGAGCAGTATAGGCAATACTTGCCTATACAGTGGTCATGCTGTGTACTATGCTGTTCCTTCAAGCCTTTCTTCCTCAGGATGTTTGATGGATATAGGACCATACACTAGTTCCTAGGTACTTTCAGAGTGAGAGATGAGGTTGTCATGAGTAATTCTGCAGTTAGTGAGTACAGTTTCTTGACTCACACATTGCTCTTTCCTTCCTCTCCCACTTACTAATTTTACTTTGCTTTGAAGACTTTTTTTTTTTACCAGTTGGTAGAAGTTAATTTCATTAGTTAACAGATCAATGAACAAGTGACAAAGGTCAGCAGTATTATCCTGTTGATTTAAATTAAAAATTTAAATTTTATTCTTTGTTATTTAGGAAGCTTGTATTGTTTTCCTACAAAGAATGCATTTCAAGAAATTATTTTATTAAAAAAAATAGCAAGCTAAGCATGGTGACTCACACTTGTAATTCCAGTATTGTAGAAGTTGAGACAGGAGGATTGCTGTGAGTTCAAGGTCAGCCTAGACTATAGAGGGAGATTACCTTAGAGAAGTGAACAAACAGAAACAAAAAAACCATAACAACACTGGAAAAATAACTTATTAGCACCAAAATCACACAAATGTAGAGTGAGTGACAGAAATACGCTTAGTATTTATTGTTTATTTTACATTCATCTTGCCATATTTTTTTGGTCTTGCGAAGATTATATGCCCCAGTACTGGGCAATGCCAGGGCCAGGAAGCAGGAGTGGGTGGGTTGGGGAGCAGGGTAGGGGGAGGATATAGGGGACTTTTGGAGAGGAAACTAGGAAAGGGGATAGCATTTGAAATGTAAATGAAGAAAATATCTATATGCCCCAGTACAGGGGAATGCCAGGGCCAAGAAGTGGGAGTGGGTGGGTAGGGGAGCAGGGCAGGGGGGAGGGTATAGGGAACTTTCGGGATAGCATTTGAAATGTAAATGAAGAAAATATCTAATAAAAATTTTGGAAAAAAAAAAAGAAGAAAAGTAAATCATAATGCCACCAGGTGGCAGTAGTGTTTTAACTGTGGCCATTTATTAGTCCAGAAAGTAGGCAGTCATATTGTCTCATTTCTTTCCTTAAAAAATATATATATATATATATATATATATATATATATATATATATATATACACATATATATATATATATATATATATATATATATATATATATAAAATATGTGTGTATATATATGTGTATATATATATATATATATATATATATATATATATATGTGTGTGTGTGTGTGTGTGTGTGTGTGTGTGTGTGTGTGTGTGTGTGTGTATAATGGATTCCTCTTGGGGCTGATGAGATGGCGCAGCAGGAAAAGGTTCTTGTTACCAAGCCTAACACTCTGAGTTTGATTCCTGTAACTCAATTGAGAGAATTGACTTCTACAAGTATTGAAACTTAGTGTACATATGGACACAGAAATATACACACATATATACAAAAATGTGATTTTAGAAATGAAAATATTACTATTAAGATAGTTGGTTTTATTTACTATATGTGAATCAAATACTAATGTTTTAAAATAATGTATTAAAAAGGTTTAATTTCTTAAAGTGAGTTAGTCATGTAAGTCTCCATTTTCTACATTTAGACTTTGCCTTGATAGGTCACCCTCATTGCCCTAATACGGAGTTTAAGGCATTCCTGAAACGGGGGTGGGCTTGCACTTAGCAGTGTCTTCAGGTGATGGAGTCCTATCAGCCTTTGTGTTTCTCTCTGAGAAAAACCTTGCCTTTACCTGTCCCAGTTCTGTTTTACATAAGAGTTCTTGACCAGCCTTTACAGAGAAACAGAACAAACAAAATTTCTGTAATCTTTAGCATTAGAAAACAAAATACAAAAACACTGGTATTTTAGAGTTTAATACAAAAAAAGTTGGGAGCATTTGGAAACTGATTCCAATACTCATGGAGCATTAGAAATCATTGCCAAGACGTGAGACTTTGACAAAATATGCAGAGGTTATTACTTTGTTCTGTGAGCCAAGGAGGCTCACATGCAGGAGGCAGGTCACAAAGACAGTGTGGAGCAAATGCCAGGAGAGGAATGGGTGCGAGCCAGGAGACAAAGAGCGTGGAGCAAATGTGTGTTTTCTTCTCTGGCAATATGTAGGATTGCTAGGCATCTGTTGTACAGGCATTGTCTGCTGCCTGCACCTCTGACCAAGAGACAGAGGCTGCCCTCTCTTCCCTCCCATTGTCTATAATAAATACAACTCAGGACCTAGAGAGGTTCAGGAATGTCCCTTTATGAAACGCTCCTGGTATTCCTACATATCATTAATTTAACTTTTGTTTTTAATGTAGGAAGACTGATGTCATATTGGATTTTGTGCTTCCAAGAAAAACAAGCTTATCATCAGACAGCAATAAAACATTTTGCATGATCGGTCATTGCTTAACATCCCAGGAAGAGTTTCTGCAATTAGCTGGAAAATGGGACCTTGGGAACTTGCTCCTCTTCAATGGTATATTTTCCCCCATGAAATATTTACAAACTTTAAATTAACACATCTTACATAAATTAACCTGAGAGCAATCCTGGTCTCTCCTTGACTTGTGTTTAATAAGTACTGCATTCCCAAGATTCTAACACTCACATTGAGGGTATTTTTACCATTGTATTACAGTGCTTCCTTACAGTTGCTAAGTGACATGGAGATGTAGTTTCTAACCTCACCCATACACTTACTCAGCATTGCTGGGAAGTACAATGACATAACTAGGAAATATATTCATGTAAATCTTTTTTTTTTTTTTCGAGACAGGGTTTCTCTGTATAACCCTGGCTGTCCTGGAACTCACTATGTAGACCAGGCTGGCCTTGAACTCAGAAATCCGCCTGCCTCTGCCTCCCGAGTGCTGGGATTAAAGGCACGCGCCACCACGCCTGGCTGTAAATCTTATTTATGACTTTTAATGTGTATGTAGGTGTTTTGCCTGCTTATGTGTCTGTGTACCACATATATGCCTGGTGCCCACAGAAGTCAGATCCCGTGTCGCTAGAGCCACAGGAAGTTGTAAGCTGCCATGTAAGAGCTGGGAATTAAATCCAGGTCCTCAGCAAAGCCAGTCAGTGCTCTTAACCATTAAGCTACTTCTCCTGTCTCTCTTTTATTCATGATTTTAGTACATTCTATCCAAATAGTGAATTTTTGCAAAAGCAATGAAATATACCATTTAAAAAGTATCAAGCCTGGCACATGGTAGCATTTGGAGTGTGTTTAGATGAGAGAAAATAAAGACATCAATTCTAATTTCATTTAAAATGAAATGTACCAAGAAAGAGTTTTCATCAACTTTTTAAAGACATCAATTCTAATTTCATTTAAAATGAAATGTACCAAGAAAGAGTTTTCATCAACTTTTTTAAAAAGTCCTCATTTATTAAAAAAGAGGAAAACAAACAAACAAACACAGACAAAAAAGCAGCCAGGCAGTGGTGGTGCATGCCTTTAGTCCCAGCATTTGGGAGCAGAGGCAGGTGGATTTCTGAATTTGAGACTAGCCTGGTCTATAGAGTTAGTTCCAGGATGGCCAGGGCTACACAGAAAAACCCTGTCTCAAAAAGCCAAAACAGCAACAACAACAAGACCCTGTCACAAAGCGGAGGGTAGTGGTGGTGGTGACGGTGGTTCAGAAGTTAGGAACACTCCCTGCTCTTACTCAGGTTCAGTTCCCAGCACACACATGGCTTACAACCCTCTGCAGCTCCAGTTCCAGGTGATCCAGTGCCTTCCAAATCCACAGGCACCAGGCACTTCTGCAGGCCAAATGCCCATACACACAAAAATAAATAAATTAAATAAATAAATAAATAAATAAATAAATAAATCTTAAACAGCAACAACAACACCTTCCCCCCCCCCCAAAAAAGAAAAAGAAAACAGCAAAACAACCCTAAATGTGGTTAAATTAAAATTCACCATCTTAAGGAACAAAAAATGTTATCAAAAGCTTCCCAGTTTACTTTATATCTGTGCGTCTTTAACATAGTCTGCATAGGTTAGTATCCTTCACACTTACTTTATATCTGTGCGTCTCTAACATAGTCTGCATAGGTTAGTATCCTTTACACTTACTTTATATCTGTGCGTCTTTAACATAGTCTGCATAGGTTAGTATCCTTCACACTTACTTTATATCTGTGCGTCTCTAACATAGTCTGCATAGGTTAGTATCCTTTACACTTACTTTATATCTGTGCGTCTTTAACATAGTCTGCATAGGTTAGTATCCTTTACACTTATTTGGAAACTGAGCCTTTGAGTTCTGTAAGATATAGTAAACAAGTGGAAGAATCTGTCAAACAGACACACACACACACACACACACACATACACAGAGAGAGAGAGAGAGAGAGAGAGAGAGAGAGAGAGAAAACCAACCTCATTTTCTTGCTATTTATGAAAAATTCTACTTGAAATGCTTTAAATAACTAGTTCTACATTTCTGTTTATCCAGGAGCTAAAATTGGCTCACAGGAGGCCTTTTTCCTGTATGCTTGTGGACCCAACTACACATCCATAATGCCGTGTAAATACGGAAAGCCGGTGATTGACTACTCCAAATACATTAATAAAGACATTTTGAGATGTGATGAAATCAGAGACCTTTTTATGACCAAGAAAGAAGTGGATGTTGGTCTCTTAATTGTAAGTTTTAGCGTCGTAGGTTTCTGTAGATGTGTTCATTGGAATGTATAATTACAGTGAGTTAGATTCCTAAAGGTTTTAATTTTATTCTTTTCTTAGAATGTGGAGTTTTTTCCTAAAAAAATTTATGAAACACTTTAATCTCCTGTTAATCTTGTTTCATGCTGTAGGTGTATGTATTCTTATTTGTTTGAAATTATATTTATATAGCAATTTTATCAGCTGTTTATTTTATACCTAATAATCTTTTGTTTATGATCCATTGAAGATATAACACTTTCAGCTTGATATAGTGTTTTAAAAATATCACGTTATATTTCTTTTCATACTTAGAAATAAATACAAAGATTCACTTATAATATTAGTTGTAATTGCATGTATTAAAGGACCATGGGATGGTTCCGTGGGTAAAAAGGTTTGTTGTGCAAGCCTGACCTTGTGTGTATGAGCTCAGCTTGAACCCTGGAAAACTTCTCTTTTTTCAGAGAAGTTTGATATGGACGAGGGTTGGTTGAAACTACTGTCTGTGAAAGGAAAATTTGACTTAATTTTATTTACTTATCCTGACAGTGTGGAACTTAGTTCTAATGAAAGAAAAATCTATACAGAGACATTCCTTTTTAAAATTGAAAATAGATTCTTCTCTCATACAACGCATCCCGACCAGTTTCCTCTCCTTCCACTCCTCCTAATGACCCCCCCATCTTCCCTCTCCCCCAGATCCACTCCCTGTCTCTTCTTGTTCAGAAAAGAGTAGGCTTGAAAGAGACAAAAACCAAAGAGGACAAAACAAAATATAAACAACAAGGCAAACGCCCTCATATCAAGGCTGGCTAAGATAACCCAGTAAGAAGAAGAGTCTGAGGAGCAGGCAGGAGAGTCAGAGACACTCCCTCTCCTACTGTTAGGAATCCCACAAAAATGTCACGCTAACAGCCTTAATGTATACACAGCAGACCTGGTACAGACCTATACAATCCCTATGTTTGCTATTTTGGTCTCTGTGAGCCCTACTTAGTTGATTCAGTGGGCCATGCTCTGGTGTCCTCCAATCCCCTCTGGCGCCTACATTCCTTTCCTCCCTAGAGACACATTTAACTAAGTAGGCAGCCTATGAGCAAATCCAAAATAAAAACTTGGGGTAAGTTAGCCCAGAGTCCACGTATTTCTAAGAATTTAGAACAGTGCCAAAAATAAGTTGAGTGTGGCAGAAGGCTTAGCTCTCCTATTAAATATATAAGGTCTTATCTATGTGAGTTTGATTATAGTACCAATAAAGCATTCTCTGAATAATGAGAAAAAGGCTTAGCTCTAGCTAGTAGTATATATATTTTAATTTCATGTTTATTCTGGATGTATCAAATCCAGAATCCTCAGTTATGTTTCATGTTATTGGTCACAGCATGATGAACAGGTCATTTCTGTTGTGAGAGGCAGCTGTGCCTCTCTGTCTATCTTGTTTAGTGTAGTGGCTATCTTTTAAAAAATAAAAAATTAAAATTAGTTAACTGAAATATCTGCTAGTTGATAGGTCACATTTTAAACTGTTTTGTCACTAAATAAAAATGTTTGTGTTTTAGGAAAGTCTTTCAGTTGTTTATACAACTTACTGTCCTGCTCAGTACACCATCTATGAACCAGTGATCCGACTCAAGGGCCAAGTGAAAACTCAGCTCTCTCAAAGACCCTTCAGCTCAAAGGAAGCCCAGAGCATCGTGCTAGAACCTTCTCAACTCAAAAGCCTCCAGTCTACAGAATGTAAAACCATCCAGGGCATTCTGCATGAGATTGGTGGGGCTGGCGTATTTGTTTTTCTCTTTGCTAGGGTAAGAATCATGATTATAGTTTTGTCTGAACAGAAGCTCCATCTCTTTTATTGATAAATTGTAAGGCTTCTTATAGAATACCAAAAAAAACCCAAAAAACAAAAAAAAAAACTATACTCAACTATACTACGTAAAACTTTAAGACAAAAAAAAAAAAAAAGATCACATATTGCAATTGATAGCAAGCTTTCAGCCATGGATTAAAAAGGATTTATTTTAAGTTTTGAAGATTTTAGAAGTTTTCTACTATCCACAAATGTGATTGGAACAAGTAAATGTTAAATATGTGAGTTTTAAAATTACCTTTGGAAAGTAAAATATATACTATACTAATGACATGAAAGAAATGTTTTGAAATGATTTATCTCTTTTAATTATGTGTATGTGTTTGTGTGTGTATTCACATAATACATGTATATACTGGTAGAAGCTAGTGCTGCGTCTCCTGACTTGGGTGCTGGGAACCAAACTCGAGTCCTCTGAAAAAGCAGCCAGGCCCTAACCATTGAGCTATCCCTCTAAATTTAAGATTTCTTTTCTTTTCTTTTCTTTTCTTTTTAAAGAGAGAGACAAAACTTTGTTTATAAGCATCATTTTAAAATAAACCATTTATTTATCTTCTCTCTTTAGCTACTCATAGGCAGGAAGAGTATCTTTCCTGATAGAGAATGAACAGTCCATAATTTAACACTTTCTATTATAAGGTTTGCTGAAAAACACAATTTGAACACAAATAACCTTGTTTTGCTACATATAATTTCTACTTTCTCAGGTCTATATCCCTGTTTAAGGCAATGTTGATCTTCCTTATCCTTAGAATGTCATTTTATCCCTAAGTGTACTTCTAAAACATCATTAGATTTTCACAGTATGTCCTTCAAGGACTTGCCTTCTTTAATGAGGCCACCTTTGATCTAATTTTGCATCAAAGAGTGTACTGGCATTTGCTCTTTTTTTTTTAAAGATTTATTTATTTATTTTATGTATGTGAGTACATTGTAGCTCTCTTCAGACACACTAGAAGTGGGCCCCAGATCTCATTACAGATAGTTGTGAGACATCATGTGGTTGCTGGGAATTGAATTCAGGACCTCTGGAAGAACAGTCAGTGTTCTTAACCACTAAGCCATCTCTCCAGCCCCAGCATTTTATCTTGTTAAAGTTTTCTTGGAAGTCTTGCTAGCATATTCTCTACCCTAATGTGTTTCCTGTCTTTTTATTCATCCTCCTAATGCTTTCCCCAACTAGTATCTAGGTGAATAGATTTTTGTGATCTCCTTTAACATTGTAATTTTCAAAATGTATGTCTTTGTTTTTTCCTATTTTATCCAGGTAGTAAATATAAATGGATTCTAGAAGAAAACATTTATTTTCTACTGTGCATACATTTGTGAGCTTGCTAATAGACTTTTAAAGTATGTTTTCACATTTAAAATTTAAAATGTGTTCAGTATTCTTCTGCTTCCTATAAAGATAAAATGTATTTTTCCTTAAAGCCTTATATAAACAGCCTGTCTTTTAAGCCTAGTTTGTTTAAGCCAAACAGAAATGTGAACCTTTAGGTGTTCCAGGATAGGCCTGTGCCTTTCTAGATGTGCCCTGTGTCCATTCCCCATGTCCCTGTGTTCCCCATATTCAGGCCAAGTGTGCCTTTCACTTCAGGATACCTTCTTAGTGCAGCCTTCCTTAAACCAACAGAGTAGTCAGATGTGGGTGCTGTGCAAGATCCTGAATGTATGTGTGACAGAAATCTAAACCTTGTTTTTAGTCCTTTATTGTGATAATCTTGCCTGGTCCTTATAAGTCAGAGATATCAGAGGCAATGGTTGAACTATGCTACTAGGCACAATATGTGGTTTTTCTTTTTGCCTTTATCTTTATGCTTCACAGGAGCCCTCACTGGTACATTGTACCCTTTGCTTCTTTATGTCTCCCATAACACATGATGTTGTTGGGTCTGCTTCTTCTATTCTTCTCTCATGCTGTCCATCCTGACTGCAGTTTCCCTCCCTCCACTCCTCTAAGTTCCTCCTTTCTCCCCCAGATCAATTCCTCCTGTTTACCTTTAAAAAAGGCAGGCCTCTCAGCTATATCCACTGAACATGGCCTGACCAGATACAATAAGTCTGGGCACAGACCCTCATATCACAACTGAACATGGTACTGTGAGAACACAGCCCACAGAATCAACTAAGCAGGTCTCATAGGGGCTCATAGAAATGGAAGTGATAAACACGGACCCTCTATGGGTCTGAACTAGGTCCTCTGTGTATGCCTTATGGTCGTGTGCTTTGGTGTTCCTGTGGAACTCCCAGTAATGGGAATGGGGGGTGTCTCTGACTCTTGACTGCACTTGAGCCTGTTTCTTGATCGACCATAGAAAACTCAAACTCTATGACCCCATTTCAGATTACTAAGTATAAGATGCTAGTGATCTCTAAGGCTGTCAGTGTTAACTTTGTTCATTTTGGTATATTTGAGAAATTAAAAAGAATGGAATTTATAATTTTCAGTTTTGCTTATCCATAATTTTAAATGCTTAATGTTTAATAATTAATATTTAAATACAAATACGTTATAGTGTAAGCATTAAATATCTTGATATGACATTATTATAGATAGTCACACATATTAAATTTTTACTATTAACAGACTAAGAGAAAACCATCTGCCTTTTGTTTTCAGGTTGTTGAACTTAGTAACTGTGAAGAAACTCAAGCATTAGCACTGCGGGTTATATTGTCTTTAATTAAGTACAGCCAGCAGAGAACACATGAATTGGAAAATTGTAATGGACTGTCTATGATTCACCAAGTGTTGGTCAAACAGAAGTGCATTGTTGGCTTTCACATTTTGAAGGTATTACCTCACTAAATTTGTTCTATGCAGTGACATCTTTTATCAAAATTTTCCATGATCATTTTATGTTGCTAGTAAGTAAAGGAAACTTATTAATATGTATATAGTCAAACCTTGATACTCTTTTGATTCTTTCCATAATATTTTTTTCTTTTTTCTAAGTATTTTAGATAGGAAGAAAATAAACCATAAGAATTTTAGGTGTAAATAGACACAGATGTATTTTACAGCAAGCCCTTTGTTCTGTGGCTAGTGAACTTGTTAATCTCACTCTTACTGTTGTTAGAGTGTTAGAGTCCCCCTGGGATGTACTACTGCAGTCAACCTGTGTTGCTACAGTTAGAATTCCTTCTTGTTGTTTGCCATGTTTGTATGTAGGGGGCCTTAGGATATGTGTGCACTGGTTAGTGCAGATGTGTGCATGTGCGTGCACATACAGGTGTGTGTGTGTGTGTGTTCTCAGAGGACAGAGGTGGATATCCGGTGCCTTTCTACAACTCTCCAACTTAATTTCTGAGATAGAGAACTTCAGGTTCAGCTTGGCTAAATTTTCTAGTCTCTGCCCTGCTTTAGTGCTGTTAGAGGTGTGCATAGGCACATCTAACTCTTATGAGAGTTTTTGGACTCAAATACTCATTCTTGTGAGAAAGATGCTTTACCAACTGAGCCATTTCCCAGCTCTGAATTTTTGTTAAATAATATTTTATTTCTTACTGAGAATTTCATACATGTACATAAAATACTTTGGTCAGATCCACTTCCTACTTCTCCCTTCCAGCTCTCCTGGACCCCACCCAACAAGTCTGCCTTCCAACTTCATTTCCTCTTATTCTTTTGTATATTTTCTTATTAGAAATAAATTCTCTTCTCATACAGCATATCCTGATTGTAGTTTCCCCTCCTTCTATACCTCCTGCTCCTCCTCATCCTCTCTCCTCCTTCTATGCCTCTCTGCTCCTCCTCATCCTCTCTCCTCCAGATCCACTTCTTTCCTGCTCTCATAAGGAAAAAAAACATGTTTCTAAGAGATAACAACCAAACATGACAGAGTAAAATATGATAAGATAAAGCAAAAAACTGTCATTGAAGTTGCACATGACAATACAACAGGAGGAAGATAGTCTCCGAAGCAAGCACAAGAGACAGAGACATACTCATTCTCACAGTTAGGAGTCCCATAGAAATACTAGACTAGTAGCTGTAATATGTACACAGAGGAAATGGTGCAGACCCAGGTAGGCCCTCTGATTGCTGCTTCAGTCTCTATGAGCTTATATGCACTTTATTTGGCTGATTTAAAAGGCCTTATTCTCCTGATATCCTCCATCCCCTCTGGCTCTTAATTCTTTCCACCTCTTCCTCAGAAGATTTTTGCATTTCCCCACCCCTGTCTTTTCCTCTTTACCTAGCTAGCATCTCTGAGTTTATGGATTATAGTTTGTTTATCATTTACTTCATGACTAATATCCCCTTATAAATGAAAATATTCCATATTTATCTTTCTTGGTCTGATTTACCTCACTCAGAATGATGTTTTTTTCCTAATTCTATTTGCCTGCAGATTTCGGGATATAATTTATTTTGACAACTTAATAGTACTCCATTGTGTAAATTTCTTTATCCAGTCTCCTCTTAAGGACCATCTAGGTTGTTTCCAGTTTCTGGCTATTGTGAATAAAGCCAAGGTGACCATAGTTGAGCAAGTGTATTTGTGGTAGGATGAAGTATCCTTTGGGTATATGCCTAAGAGTGTTATAGCTGGGTCTTGAGGGAAATTTATTTACAACTGTCTAAGTAATTGCCATTTTGATTTCAGTATTTTTTGCATTCCCACCAGTGATGGAGGAGTGTTTCTCTTGCTCCACATCCTCACCAGCATGAACTGTTGCTTGCGATATTTTGACAGGTGTAAGATAGAATCTCAAAGTAGTTTGGATTTACTTTTTATTGATGGATAAGGATGGTGAACATTTATTTAAGTATATTTCAGCCATTTAAGATTCCCCTATTGAGAATTCTCTGTTTAGATTTTTTACCCATTTTAAATTAAATTATTTGTAATTTTGATATCGTGTTTCTTATATATATTGGATATGGAGTTAGTATAAAATCTTTTCCCAATCTATAGGCTGATGCTTTTTCTGAATGATGTGTCCTTTGCCATACAGAAGCTTTTCAGGTTCACAAGGTCCAACTTATTGTTGATCTTAGTGGCTGCACTATTGGTGTTCTGCTCAAGAAGTAGTTTCCTGTTCTATTGTGTTGGAGGATATTTCCCACGTTTACTTCTATCAGGTTTAGTGTATCTGGTTTTACTTTAAGGTCTTTGATCTACTTGGCCTTGAGTTTTGTGCAGGGTCATAAATATGGATCTATTTGTGTTTTTCTACATGCAGATATCTAGTTAGACCAGTATCATTTGTTGAAGATGCTTTTTCCCTGTGTGTATTTCTG
Source organism: Mus minutoides (assembly GCA_902729485.2). Classification (NCBI taxonomy): domain Eukaryota; kingdom Metazoa; phylum Chordata; class Mammalia; order Rodentia; family Muridae; genus Mus; species Mus minutoides. The sequence goes on from CACVCL010034068.1 coordinate 69,998, forward strand.
AATTCCTTATCAAAAATCAGATGCTCTTATGTGTGTGGATTATGTCTGCATCTTCAGTTCCATTCCACTGACCAGAATGTCTATTTTTCTGCCAATGCCATGTGGATTTTTTATGACAATTGCTCTGTAGTAGAACTTGAAATTGGAACTAGGACACCCAGCATTTCTTTTATTGCACAGGAGTATTTTAGCTCCTCCTGGGCTTTTTGTTTTTCCATATGAGGTTGAGAATTGTTCTTTCCAGGTTTGTGAAAAATTGTACTGGAATTTTGATGGCAATTATATTGAATCTGAATTGCTTTTGGCAGGATAGCCATTTTTACTATGCTAACCCTACCAATTCATAAGCATGAGAGATCTTTTCATCTTCTGATATCTTCTTCAGTTTCTTTCTGCAGAGACTTGAAGTTTTTATCATATAGATCTTTTATGATTGTTTACACTTGGTTACACTTACTCCAAGATATTTTATAGTTTTTGAGGATATTGTAAAAGTTGTTATTTCCCTGATTTCTTTCTCAGACCACTTGTTATTTGTGTAGGAGAGCTGCTGATATATTTTTTTTCAAATTAATCTTGTATCCAATCACTTTGCTGAAAGTGTTTGCCAGCTGTAGGAGTTTCCTGGTAGAATTTTTGGGGTCACTTATGTGTATTATCATATCATCTGCAATTAATAATACTTTAACTTTTTTCTTTCCAATTTGTATCCCCTTGATCTCCTTCAGTTGTTTTATTGATCTAGCTAAACTTTAAGTACTATAGTGGACAGATATGGAGAAAGTTGGACACCTTTATCTTGCCACTGATTTCAGTGGAATTGCTTTGAGTTTCTTTCCACTTAATTTGATGTTGCTATCAACTTGCTGTATATTGCCTTTATTATATTTTAGGTATGTCCCTTCTATCCCTGATCTCTCCAGGCCTTGATGTTGAGAGTTATCAATCACCAGTGATTGTTGGTTTCTGTTCTTTTGTTGTTGTTAGTGGTGGTGGTGGTGATGGTGGTGGTGGTGTGTGTGTGTGTGTATGTGTGTACATGGATGTGCACATTCACTTCCCTTCTTTCGATTTTACTGATATGAGATTATTTCTTGTGTTTTCATATGTGAAATTAACATCCTTAGGTTGGAGTTTTCCTTCTACCATCTTTTATAGGGATTGATATAGAGATAGGTATTGTTTAAATTTGATTTCATCATGGAATATATTATTTTATCCATTTATGGTGATGATGATTGAAAGTTTTGCCTGGGTATAGTAGTCTGGGCTGGCATCTGTGGCCTCTTAGAGTCTGCAACACACTTGTCCTGACCCTTCTAGCTTTTAGACTCTCCATTGAGAAGTTAGATGTAATTCTAATAGGCCTTACATTCTTTCCTTCCCGTCTTCTTTGATGTTGCTGAGTCTTGGGAGCAGGAAGGTAGATATAGATATCCCATCCAGGCCTGGCCACTCATGCTCTCTTGTTCTTATCACTTTGACTAGTTATAAGTCTCTGCATTAAGCACTGCAAAAACAACCTTCTCTGATCAAGACTGAAAACAACACAGATCTATGGGTATAAACATAAGTGTTAGAAGACAGTTTGATAACATGATTATTTAGGAAAACAATAGTATGTCCCTCCTATGGTCTGTAACCTCCTGCATCTTGAACAGATTTGTAGTACATGCATGAATTTCCCTTGTATGGTATAGACATGCCCTCTTGTGATGTCTAAGGCAACTATACTCATGTATACACCTACACACATAGAACACAGTAAATAAAAATAAATAATTCTTAAAACCCAAGGACTAAACTTGCCTGTGTTAATCTCGGCTTCTAGAATGTTATACAAAAGAGCATCACAGTCATTTATACCTCACAAGGTTGTCTGGAGCATCAAACTGTCTAAACTAAACAAATTAACTCTCTCTAGTTCCAAATGTAATAGTTTATATTCTTTCTACATCTTCCCATGCCGTAGGGATAACAACAGAAGCGTAGGGATAACAACAGAAGCGTAGGGATAACAACAGAAGCGTAGGGATAACAACAGAAGCGTAGGGATAACAACAGAAGCGTAGGGAGATAAAGAGCTGTTACAGAGTCAGTCATACATTAGTAAATACTGGAATGTGAACTCAGAGCGATAAGAAGGATAAATCAAGAGCTAGAAGGTTGCTTTGTATCTAAAATATATATACCATGGGCTCCACCCCTAGCACTGTAAAAATATTAAAAATCAAGATGAGTTGTAGGTGTTTTATCCTTTGTTTGAAATAAAAATAATCATAAATGTTTGAAAATTTATGATTTGCAACTAAGTTGAATTGCTTTATAACACGGATATTTGGAGAAATGTTTAATTTTTCTAGTTTTTCTTTGAATTTGATGATATGACTGCTGAGCTAAAAAGTTTGATAATTCTGGTAAACATATATTTAGTTAATCCGTTATTACTGAATTTTACACTAATGCTAATTTTCTGTAGACCCTTCTTGAAGGTTGCTGTGGTGAAGAGATTATCCACGTCAGTGAGCATGGAGAGTTGAAGCTGGATGCTGAGTCTCATGCTATAATCCAAGATGTCAAACTGTTGCAGGAACTGTTACTTGACTGGAAGATATGGAATAAGGCAGAGGTATGTTACTTTTATTTCATCTGCGTATTGTTGTACAGTACATACAGCATTCGGTCTGCTTACCCTTTTCATTGTAAGTACCTTATTCAGAAGCATTGCTTGTATTCAGCTATTACATAGCCATCACCAATAATCCCCTCCACAGTTTTCATATTATAAAGGCAGAGCTCTGTACCCACCAGGCCTCTTTTCCTCTCCCCATCCTCACAACTACCATGGTATTTTAGGGTCTGTGATGCTAACTAGTCTAAGTATCTCGTATAAGTGGAATCATGTAATATTTGTTTCTTTTTTTTTTTTTTCAACTTTTATTAGATATTTTCTTCATTTACATTTCAAGTGTTTCTTTATGATTATATTAGTATAATGCCCCCTGGATTCATTCATGATGGTTTTTACTCTTCCGAGGTTGAGGAATATTGTAGTGTGGGTATATGCTATGGTGTATGCCTGGGCCTCTCACCCTCCCCTCCTCAAAGGACATTTATATATAATCATCTAAATAAGCATTTTTAAAGGACATGAGATAGGGAAGAGGTGAGGTGCATCTAGAAGGAGTTAGCAGAGGAGTGTGAATATGATCAGAATACATTAGATGCATGAATGAAAGTATTAAATAATCAGTAAAAAATATTTTTAACAATCGCTGATCATTCTGGAGGAAAGGATAATTTTTCTGCTTCAGTGCAATGTTAATGTTAAATGTAAATCCAGAAGTGTGCTTCCTGTGTAAAGCTTTGAACTTCCTGAGGTCATGATGAGCTGAATGGAATCAATTTTCAGACTTACTTTCCCCTCCACACCCACAGACTCAGTCTTTGAAGTAGACGGTGCACAGTGTGTTGAATAGTTCTGTTTCTAGTCTTCTAAGAGGCCCCCAGCATGTTTTCATAACTGTGTGCTAATTGGTGCGTGTTTATTTTCTCAGCAAGGTGTGTGGGAGACTCTGCTAGCAGCTTTGGAAGTCCTCATCCGCGTAGAGCACCACCAGCAGCAGTTTAATATTAAGCAGTTGCTGAACGCCCACGTAGTTCACCACTTCCTACTGACTTGTCAGGTTTTACAGGTACTTTTCATGTAGCTTCTCTGCAGAGACGTCTTCTGCAGTTGCTTCTATTTAATAACCTACTGCTGTGCACATCAGAGTTTCACAAGTCAATGGGAAATTTTTTTGTGTCTTTTATCTTACTTACTCTGTAAGCATGTTTTCTTTCAGCTCTTGCCTCCTGATCTTTATTTACACTGCCATCTTCTCTAACTCAAAGTACAAAAGAACAGCTACTAAATTTCTCTATGTTTCTTTGTATTGGGATATAATAATTTTGTGGTTTCCTGAACATCAACTGTTAGTGATCCCTAACTCACTATATAGTCTTTAACAACTTACACATATGTATGCTTTTAATAAATAAAACTTAATCATAGTCTATTTTATATGTTAACTAGCAACATGGATATATACCTAAAATACTATGTTAAAAAGTGACACTAACTCACGTACTATGTCTGTGTTGTGATCTGCCTTTACAAATGCCCTTTTACCTGCTTGGTTGGTATATTGGACTATTTCCAAGGTTTTGTTTTTGTTTTTAGTGTTTGAAACATGTTGATCTTGTCAAGTGAGATAAGTCCAGACGTTCTATGGGATCTTTAGTATCTCATGAGGCCAGTACTTTTGCTCCTATAGCCTGACACCTTTACTGTATAGGTGGGTTAAAATCCAAATACTATGACAATACCCCAAAGGGGTCTGTGTGATCTGATGACTAAATTGTCTCAAAATTAACAGCTCCCCTTTAAGTACTCTGATTCAGCAGTACATAACAGTAAATGGAGTGGAGGGACAACTGTGTGTCATATTTGAACACAGGGAGACAGAGGACAAGGCCGTTTTATATTCTGTGCCCTTAATAAGGAGGTTAGTTAATAGCCTCTGAGGAGATGGAGTTTAAGGACATAAACAAGTTATGACAGCCTCTATTTTTAGTAAGGCATGACATCCTACTAAGTTCTATAATCCAAGCAGTTGATAGCACAGCACAAAGAAGCTGGGGGCCTGTGTTTGGTCATAGTTGAACAATTATTTATTTCTTTGTGTGGTTCAAGCTAGTCAAATAACCATGTAAGCCATATTCTAGAAGTGAAAGATAAGACCACTGTAATAACCACGGTGAGAAAGGACTTCATAAGCTGGGGCACAGGATATTGCAGCTGTAACTTGTTTGCTGTATTACAAGAGGTCCATGCAGATCTAGTAGCCATAGTTGATAATAGTACTAACAGTGATGCTAGTATTAAAGAACTAAGATTTTTATGGCTTTATGTGCGCACACACGCACACACACACACACACACACACATACATACACACACACACACACACACACACACACACACACACACACACACACACACAAACCCTTCAGTTTGGAACATTTCTGGTTTGGGGCTTTCAGATACTCATTTATAAAGTCTGTACAAATATCCTCCAAATCCAAAACCATGAAATCGAAAGCTGTCCTGGCCGACAGCATTTTACATTACAAGATGGCTCAGTGTCTGAGGTGCTGTTCTAAGAGTTTGTATTCTTGAAAAAAATTTTTTTTGTTGTCGTTTTTCAAGATAGGGTTTCTCTGTGGTGTCATTGAATTTGTAAAATGAGCATACATGTTAGTGTTAGCATATTCATATAGACAAAGAGACAGTATAGCAGTGTTAATGTAAGTGTGGGGCCACATTGCACACTTGAATTCCACAGTGTAACTTGGCTCAGTTAACTAAATTAAGAGGGTTAGAATTAAACTGCCATCACTTGTAATTAATTTTTAATGGCAAAATCACTGGGGTTGAGAAGTAGTACTTCAAATTAATGTTAAGTATGGTTAGACTAGAGTAGTAAACCAACAATATTCTATCTTAAGAAGAATATCAGTGAGATGACGTGGCAGGTAGGGTGCTTGCCATGTAGGCCTGATAACCTGAATAGAACCAACTCCACAAAGGTTGTCTTCTGACTTCTACATATGCACCTCCAACACTAATAATAATGATTTTTAAAGGACGATCTTGTTTAAATAAAAAAATATTAGCTGACAGTTCTTTAAATCTAAAGAGATTTTGGCTTTTATTTTTACAGGAACACAGAGAGGGTCAGCTTACATCTATGCCCCGAGAAGTTTGTAGATCATTTGTGAAAATCATTGCAGAAGTCCTTGGTTCTCCTCCAGACTTGGAATTATTGACAGTTATCTTCAATTTCCTGTTAGCAGTACATCCTCCTACTAATACTTACGTTTGTCATAACCCCACAAACTTCTACTTCTCTTTGCACATAGGTGAGTAAGGTCATTGTTAGATTGTAGCCATTTCTGCTCCTATCTTTTTCCTGCCGATCCATATTTGTTTTGATATTTACTGAATGGTATCTCTGTGCTAGAAAAAGCCCTAATTGTATGTTGGTGGATAAAAGGCAGTGAGTTACCAGATAGATCCAGAGAATAAACAGAAGGTGTGAATGAGAGCAAGAGAGATGATGTAGCTGTGTGTTGATGGTACATTTAAAAAGTCAAGATGGAAAATTTCAGTATGAACCTGAAAAGGATGATTAAACTGAAAGCATTACTTACGGTTCATATCATATACTGAAGAGAAGTCATAAAAATATCCGACACAGGCCGGAGAGATGGCTCAGTGGCTAAGAGCACTTGCTGCTCTTTCAGAGGGTCTAAGTTCAGATTCCAGCACCTGCCTACTCCTGCCTGTACCTCTAGCTCCAAGGGGTCTGATACCTTCTTTTGACCTTTGCAGGTTCTAGGTATACATGTGAGAGCTAATATATATACACATAAATTAAAATTTAAAAGTCTAATATATAGGCATATGACACAATTCTTATTGAAGGAATAAACAGGTAAACAGTCTGTTTTGGAGAGATCAGAATTACACAGTAGAGGTGAACTGTAAAATGTGAAACCACAAAAATAATTGTTAAGACAGTTGGAGTTCAAAGAATGTAGAAGTTAACAGTCACAAAATCCAAAGTGAGAAATTGTAAAGGGAATACTTACATACTATATTTGATAGTATGGAGCAGGCCTTATTTGTTTTTCTTTGAACATTTTTTTTTGTCAAAATTCATGATTTACTTTTAAAAGTTTTTGTTGTTGTTGTTATTGTTGTTTTATCCTATTTTAAAATTTTTGCTGTCTCAAAACCATTTTGAATTCCAGATGGCAAGATCTTTCAGGAGAAAGTGCAGTCAATCATGTACCTGAGGCATTCTAGCAGCGGAGGGCAAGCCTTTCCCAGCCCTGGATTTCTGGTAATTAGCCCATCTGCCTTTACTGCATCTCCTCCTGAAGGTAATAATAGCAAAGATTAAACTACCATTCATATTGTTTCAGTTATGAATATTCATGGATATTAAACTGTGCTTATTGTAGCACTATAACATAACGGTATCTAGCCCAAAGTATGTTTAAAGAATCCAATTTTATCTGTCAAAACGAATTTGTGTATACACACACATTCAGGGCATGAGAGTGAGAGGGGAATGTGGGAGAAGGGATTTTAGCCCTTCTTATGGAAGATCCAGTTGGAAGTTCTGGTAGCTAGAAGAGGAGGCAGTCATCCCTTTGAACCACTCTAACAACCTCCTGTTGCTGGTTCACATCCACATTGTGGGTAAGCTGTCCTATGCTCAGAAGGGATTTTTCTGGTCTCCTTAGCATAGTGTTATCACCATTGCATTGGAGAGCTATTAAGAAGAGGGATGGTTATTTCTCCTTTGTAAGTCACTGCAGAAATAGAGGAGAAAAAACAGTAATAGTCTGAGGGCCGATTGTCGAATAATGACAAGAACCACCTTTTATTAAGCACCTGTTACAGTCCAGGCACAGTATCACGTGTATCACACACACATGAATTCTCTTCATCCTTAAAAACTCTGCAGAGTTGATATTTTCTAACTCTTATTGTAAATTTTCAGAAACTACCACTTACATAGTAATTCAGTGATTTCCCTGTGACCTCTGAACTAACAGAACTTGTATTTGAATTAGTCCTGTCTTCCTGCAAAGCCTGAGCTCTTTCCACGTCGTCTTGTTTGCACTCTGCTTCTGGCCTAAGGAAATTAAATTGCACTCTAATTTACCTAATTCTGAACCATTAATCCTAATGACTTCAAGCTGTGCCATCAATACTTTATTCTATTAATGAAACAGGAAATGACATGTCTTTGAAAGCTTAATAAAATGTAGTTAAAAGAAAAATAGTTTGGGCACATATGAATATTAAGCATTCTTTGGCTAGGAAAACTATGATTTATAATTCTTGAGTAGTGCAAGGCAAGGCGGGCTGTGGCATGGCAGTGACTTCAGAAGAGAAGTGGTGGTGTTCAGTAGATTTTTTTCTTAATTTTTTATTATTTAAATGCATTTTATACATCAAACATATTATTAATATTGAGTATTTTGAGAATAATACCAAAAAATGTGTTCAACTCTTATATTCATATCCTTTCTACCCTAAAAATATCATTAATGACTATTTAATACTATCTATAACTGAGGATCCTATATCTAATGTTGAATACTAAATTGTTTCAAAACATGCAGAATATTCTTTGGGAGTTAAGCATAGTGAAAGAGAATAAAATATTAAAAATGAATCATTAAGAAATATATTCAGAAGCCCTTATATGACCCTTATACACCACCTGACATAATGAGGGGGTATTTAAAATGCATTGCATATCTGTGTACATTGTCTAACAATCAGTTTACTTAAAAAAGGTTATCAGTGTTTCTAGGAGAGAAATTATTTTATCAGTAAGTATATTTTAAAAATTTCAAAATAGCAAAAACTCTTTGAAGTTAAACATTAAGAAAATGCTAATCTCAAGCACGGTGAGAATAATTATCAATAATATTTCCATGATGTTTTTAGAACATGATTTTAATACTTTCAACTGTTGATACTCAACAAACAGAATAGTTATTTTAAGATATACTTCGTTTGTTATGTCTCAAATTTCATTTCTGATTTTATTAATTTGGATACTGTCTCTGTGCCCTCTGGCTAGTCTGGTTAAGAGTTTATCTATCATGTTGATTTGTTTAGTAGATTTTTAAGTACTATTTTTCTGTCTACATTTGCTAGGAACCAGTTCTTCCAATATTGTACCACAGCGGATGGCTGCTCAGATGGTTCGATCTAGAAGTCTACCAGCATTTCCTACTTATTTACCAGTAATACAAGCACAAAAAATGGCTGGAAGTTTGGGTTTTAGTATTGACAAGTTACAAAATACTGCAGATGCCAACCCAGAGAAAGGGAATCCTTTAGGGAGACTCTACGCACTGAAAAGAAGCAGAGAGGAAGCATTCATCAGCAGCTGTGAGTCTGCAAAGACTGTTTGTGAAATGGAGGCGCTTCTTACAGCCCAGGCCTCTGCCAACGGGGTCTCCAGAGGATCACGGAGGTTCCCCAGGGCCAGAGTAGATCACAAAGATGTGGGAACAGAGACCAGATCAGATGATGACAGTCCTGGGGATGAGTCTTATCCACGTCGACCTGACAACCTCAAGGGACTGGCCTCATTCCAGCGAAGCCACAGCACTGTTGCAAGCCTTGGGCTTGCGTTTCCCTCTCAGAACGGATCTGCAGTTGCTAGCAGGTGGCCAAGTCTTGTTGATAGGAATGCTGATGACTGGGAAAACTTTACCTTTTCTCCTGCTTATGAGACAAGCTACAACCGAGCCACAAGCACCCACAGGTACTCGTTTTCTTGCCTCAGAATCCCTGCACTAAAAATGTCTTCATTATGCCACTTCTGATCATATTACAGTAATACCAAGCAGAAAGATTCCTTCTCATTTATTTCATTGTTAGATAACACTGAATTCTATACTCACCTAAAAGTCAGATAATTCTGTAAGAAAAATCTCTCTTATGGTTTATTAGACAGGAAAATCCTAAGTTCAGATTGATGTTTTTAGGTAGTGCTGGAATCCTGCATGATGAAACTTTCTGTGGTGATGAAGTGTTCACTGTGGGACATTTGAAATGCAGCAAGAGCAACTGAGAGCCTCAATTGTTTTTTCTAAATATATTTTATTTGTTAATTCTTTGAGAATTTCTTATACCTCCAAACATCTCCAAGATACACTTCTGTTCTCTATCTTTATCCACTCCCCACTTCATGTTCTCTCTCTGTTATTTTTTTAATAATCCACCATGTCCAATTTGTGGAGCACATATACTCATGAGTATGTTGCCATCCACTGGAGAGTGGTCAACCTATGATGGGCCACACCTTTGAAAAAAACTGACCTTCCCTCAGAAGCCATTGGCTGTCCATAGATGCTTAGTTAGGGGTGAAGAATCATAAGCTCCTCCGTCCTCCATGCTGGGCTGTTGCCTTACCTGGAGTTGTGCAGGACCTGGATATTTAACTTCAAATAGTTTAAGTAGCATATGTGGTCATGACTGCTATATCTTAGTATACTGTCTGCTAGAAAAACCTCTGTCTTAAAAGGCAAGTTTGTTAATCACGGTTAAATTAGGAAACATTTTTAAACCTTCTGAGCATCTGTCTTGCCATGTTAAAGTTGCTACTCATTGCGGCTCCTTGGGTATTGTTCATGTGGCTTTCTTTCTGATGCTGTGTTAGTAAGACTTTTCTGGTTTCTGTCACAGTGTCATTGAAGACTGTTTGATACCTATCTGCTGTGGATTATATGAACTCTTAAGTGGGGTTCTTCTTGTCCTGCCTGATGCTATGCTTGAAGATGTGATGGACAAGATTATTCAAGCAGATATTCTTCTAGTCCTTGTTAACCACCCATCACCTGCTATCCAGCAAGGAGTAATTAAAGTAAGGGCAAGAACTAATAAGTGATGTCTTCATCAGAAATATATGAGTATGTGTGTAATTTGTTTAGTATATGTTAAGACTTAAAGCTTATTTCATATTTAATAATAGTGAGCTATTGGGCTTGGAGAGATGGCTTAGTAGTTGAGAGCATTGGGCTGCTCTTATAGGGGACGGAGGTTCAATTCTCAACACCTATATAGTGGCCCACAATTATCTGCAATTTCAGTTCTAGGGCATTTGCTACCCTTTCCTGGCCTCTGCAGGCACCAGAAGCACATTTATAGACATACATGCAGATAAGACACCCATATACATAAAATAAAAGTTAAAATAAACAGTTATTTAAAATAGCACTCTATAGTTTTGCTATTTCATACTGGCATTTTGTGTGTAATATTCAATTTAATCTTAAGTCTTCCTCATATATTGATTTATATCAATTTATCAGTAAAGTCTATTTTACAAAAATTATAAGAATCTTGTAGTTTATTGGAATTCTTTCCTGCAGTGTAGTATCAAGTTTTGAACATTTCAGTCTCAGCTCAGTTATCTCCTTTTTAAAGAGGCCTTCCCTGATTACCATGTCAGATTAGTTCCCTCTAGACATACTCTTTATTTACTCATATATGTATATATTCATATATTATCACCCTTATCTTTTTAATTTATTTGTATACTTGTTTTTAATCTCTAATGTAAACTACAACTATTTACATTTGTCCATATGTTGTACATACTAAGTATACTGACAAATGAATGTTCAATATGAATAGCTTCCTTTAGAAAACAGATACTGAAATGCTCTTTTAAAGATTCTTACTCTTTTTATTTTGAGTAGGTATTGTTTAGTTTCTTGTAGTTTCAGTATAAAATTGCTATGGAGACTATAAAGGGAGAATAATATAAGACCCTACATTCAGTGCACTTATTTGTACTAGAAGAAAGTCATTAACCCTGCTAAGCATGGCATCAGGAATCCTGTGATAAGTGTGCCATGCGCAGTGTCAGTGCTGCTGAGGAAGAACGGGAGCATCATAGAGGAGAAAGGGAAGGAGCAACCATGGAATGGGTTGTTGTAAACTTAGTTATGTCTGTAGGAAGGCGATAAATAGGTGTGTGTTTGAGGACACTCCTCTGTCTGCACTGTGAGGACTGACTGAAAAGGAGGGAGAAGAGCAAGGTTTACTGCAGAACAGCACAGTCCTTCAGAGAAGAAACAGCTGTGACAGTGAATTGCTAACCTGACAGTACAGCAGCAAACTCAGGGGCTCATGACCTGGACTTAGGCAAACCAGAGGACACAGGTTTGAGACTTTTGAAGGAGAAGTACCTTCATATTTATGTATGGGGTAGAAGAAAGAAAAAACAAGAGGGTGTTTTGCCTTGAAATCTAGATGAACAGTTCTATGGTCAATCTAAATTTTAAAAATGTGGGAAAAGTAGGTTTAGAAAAAAAATAATTAGTTGAGTTTTACACATGTTACATTTAATAAGTTAGAACATGATGTGAACAAGGTGGCATAGTGGGTAAAAGACATTTATTATCAAGCCCAACAACATGAGTTTCATCCCTGGGACCTGCACAGTCGGAGTGAACAGACTCATGTGTGTTGTCCTTTGACTTCCACTTGTGTGCTGTGACAGCCTTCCTACTCCCCCACCCAAAATAGATAAATAAATGTAAAACACATCTATGAATATATATATATATATTCTGGGATTTCTTTTTTTTAAAGAAGGAAGGAAATAGAAAAGGGGAAAAATGAAAGAAGTTTAAAAATGTTGGAAATTTGACTTGTGCTCAGGATTTCTCAGAAAGGTCTCTCAAGATGTCTAGTGTGTGTGTGTGTGTATGTGTGTGTGTGTGTGTGAACACATGTGCACTTGTGCATTCATGCATATGCAAACTTGCATGTTCACAGATCTAAAGAACAAAAAACAGTGTACTGGTTTATTTCCTTTTGAATTAGACATAACATTTTACTTGCTCTCATTCATGGCTGCCAGTCTACAAAGTCCTTTGCTCAACTTCAGTACACCCTCAAGAAATGAATCTGGGAAAAGTCCCCAAGAGAGAATCACCAGTAGTAGTATAGAGGTGCCAGTTAATTTCTCTAGGCAGGTGACATGGTTTTTAGCTTTCTCTGTATGTGTCTGTGTATGTGAATAATAGGTAATAGCTTACAAATATAAGAATTATATACAGTTTGAATTGTACATATTAAATGTTAACATCTAATTTTTTTTCTTTAGCTGTTACATGCATACATTAATAGAGCATCGAAAGAGCAAAAGGACAAGTTCCTGAAGAACCGTGGCTTTTCCTTATTAGCCAACCAGTTGTATCTTCATAGGGGAACTCAGGAGTTGTTGGAGTGCTTTGTTGAAATGTTCTTTGGTCGACCAATTGGCCTGGATGAAGAGTGAGTTCTCTACATCATAATTCAGATCTTTTGTCTTAAGTATAAAATTTAGTGATTATTTTGGGTCTCAGAAAAGGTCTGCAATAAATCATTTCCCAGAGAATTGATTAGTTATTTTACATATAATGTTCTTTCTCATATTACTTCTTCCTTTGTACTTCATTCACTACCTAGAAACTGGAACCTAATAACTGCAGTAGAAAATAAAAGTGACAGAGAGAGAAGATTTGTAGTACTAACATGAGAACGCTACCATACAAGACTTCCCCAGCCCCTCAGAGCCTTCTCTTGGAATTCCTGAATGTGCTGCTGATTTCTTAGATTTGACTTTGTAATAATTGTTAAGGATTAACAATAGGCGCAAAGATAAAAGAAAAAATTCACTGAAACTAACAGTTTGGCACAATTTTTTTTTTCTGTTTGATAGAGAAAAATATATACATCTTTGGTGTGGTAGACCAATTCAGACCTTGGTGGACTTAAATTATTTACTGTGTTCATTTTATGAATGTGTGTGTATTGCTGGTGATCAATCAAATCCAGGACTTTATGTGTGCGTGTATCCTAAAATACTTAAATTGCTACACCACGGAGGCAAGTAGTTTCAGGTCTGGAGTGAGAGGTTTGTTCATTTTTGATAGCAATTTTTACTAGCTCACTGTCACTAAGATAGTTTGCAAACTAATGATTTTCCTTTACACTTGTTATAGTCCCACACAGCAGGCATTTTTTGGACACAAGATCGCCAATGGATGAGTTCAAATGAGTCCACTGAAGTTATGAAATTGTATATGTATTTCACCTGAGTGTTTATGCATTTATCTTAGGTTTTTTTATTGTAAACTGTAATATTTTTAAATTAAGAATTTTCTCCAAATGTTACCCCAAAAGTTCCTCTTAAAATGTAAATGAAGAATTTCTCTAATAAAAAAAAAAGAATTTTCTCAACACTGTTTTTTGATAATTTCAATATCAGATTTTAAAAAAAGCTTGAGGTGTCAAGCATTTATTCCCAGTTTGTGATTGGCTACTCCTAACACGCTTTTCACTGTGTCTTATTTATTATAGATTTGATCTGGAGGAAGTGAAACACATGGAACTGTTCCAGAAGTGGTCTGTCATTCCAGTTCTGGGACTAATAGAGACCTCTCTCTATGACAATATACTCTTGCATAATGCTCTTCTACTTCTTCTGCAAGTTTTAAACTCTTGTTCCAAGGTAGCAGACATGCTGTTGGACAATGGTCTTCTCTATGTGTTATGTAATACAGTAGCAGCCCTGAATGGATTAGAAAACAAGTAAGTTTTAAACTGTTAATTAAAATTACATCTGATAAGATTATTAGAAGAGAAAATAGTTAATAGGTTACCTTAAAGAGTTGAGTTTTTTTTAATGTTTTCAAAGAATTTATTTCCCACAGAATTAAATTAACTTGGAAATGGCATGTTTTTCATCACTTTGAATAATGTTTGGTTAAGAATAGGATGCTTATATGACCCGTTTTGGGGTATTTAGAATTGAAGACAATAAGGCTACTCTCTGATGTTTATCAAGCGTCCACAGTTGTCTCTGTAGTTAACCCCCCTCCCCCAACACACACACTCGCAGGAGAGATTAGACAGGGCTCCTCACTGATCTATAAGGAGCTCAGAAACAGCAGAGGACTCTGTAGCAACTCAGTGAGCTCACCTGCTGGTGTAACACTGCCTCCATGAGCAGTTTATAGCAATAGAGAATATAGTAGCACCGCTAATACAAATTAATCTCTAGTAGTCAAAAGTACAATGGCAAAGGGGTACCTGACACTTGAGTTAAGAGCTTTGAAAAATAATTAGATTTTGTATTTTTGGTGTCTTCACATTTGACGTATAGTTTACCATTTTTTATTAGCGTACTATTAAAATGTGAATTTAAGATGCACCATCTTGTTGTATGCCAATGCACTGAATGCTGTCTATATTTTTGTAGCGTTCAGAGCATATCTGTGATTGTATGGGGCAAAAATAGACCCCTTATACTCACTAAGTTCAGCTTTAATTGGGTACTTATTGTTTGTAGGGTTCATGTGATTATGCTTATGAAAACTAGAAACATGAGGTATTATGTTTCCTCAGGACATTTAGACTTGATTGCAGTGCAGTGCATAAAATTGGTAAAACTGGGAAGGTACCTATAGGTTTGTTCTGAAATAAGTTTTTCCTCAAAATAAGTTATACTGATTGACCCTGTGTGGTATTGTATTAATTGACCCTATGAAAGTTATACATCTAACCCTTACTTATTTGAAAAAAACAAAATATAGGGAAATATTTGGGCCTGGTATCATACACCTGAGTAGATCATCAAGGTGGGTAGAGTAACTGATTCATATTCATTGTGTTTTTATAAGTGATTAATATATATTCAAGTTTATCCTTAATTTAACTTCAATATAAGTTCAAGATTATAATCCTTAAAATAACTTTCATTTATATAGCTGAGCTTCAGAGAGGTTAATGGATTCTTTCAAATTCACTATCCCTTAGTATTGTTGCTACACCCTATCCTTCACCCTTCATGTAGACCAGGAACCTGTGTGAGTGTTCTCTATGTATCTTGTGTTAATCTCTATCTATTGTATTTTTCTCTACAAGACTGAATTTTCAACAGAAGTCAACATGTCTTATTTACATTCCTAGTGGCCAGGGTATATTGCTTGCTGTATAGAGTAAACATGAACAATTATGAAATCAATGCATGCTGGTAGCATAGAGTTTCACCAGTTGTCTTAATTTTTCAGCTCTTTTGTTTATGATACCTTCTGTTTTGTTTTGGACTCACTTTAGCATTCCTTTGAACGAATACAAATTGCTCGCATGTGATATACAGCAACTTTTGATAGCAGTTACAATTCACGCCTGCAGTTCCTCAGGCACACAGTATTTTAGAGTGATTGAAGACCTTATTGTACTTCTTGGATATCTTCATAATAGCAAAAACAAGAGGACACAAAGTAAGAATGGATTTTTATGGAATTTTTCTCATAACTTTTTTACTGTAGGTTTAACCTTAATTATGTGTTGGTATTAATTGGTATTTAAAGCAACCTTTAAATTGTTGAAAATAGAGTGATTGATGATTTGATGTAATTAGTAGCTGGCAATACATCACTGGCAGAAACTAGTAATTTTTTTTAACCAAGTAGAATGCAAAGGCTTATGTTGAAGAGTAATGATCTTTAATTTTCTTTAGTGGAAAATACTAAAGTGACTGAAACCTGAAAGCATGTGGATTATTGAAGCTTTTGCTTTATACAAAATTATTGGTTTTGAAACAATTATTTAAAGTGAAATAAATTTTGGATTTCTCATTTTTTCTATTCAAATTTTTATAGTGGAATCTAGACACGATGATGTATTTTCAAGAGGTGGAGGCAGGATGATCAGAATTTCAAGGTCATCTTCAGCTACATTGCAGGCTAACCTGGGCTACTGGAAACATGTCTCAAAAATATCAAAAAATTTGTAGTGACCATATGGGAATTTATTTGAACATTATTTTTAAATGTAGCTTAGAAACACTAACACCAAGAACCCATGTTGATGAAACTTATGTCTAAGGCCTTTTTGTTTAGATATTGAATATTATAGTTTGAATATTAGATTATATATCTTAGATGTTAGGTAATATATTAAATAAATTTAGTTAAAAGAGTTAAACAATTATGATAGCTTGAAAACATTCTAGTCTCTTTTGAGTTTAGATATGGCTTTGGCACTGCAGCTTAGAGTTCTCCAGGCTGCTTTGGAATTTATAAGGAGCACAGCCAATCATGACTCTGAAAGTCCAGTGCAGTCGCCTTCTGCCCACCCCCATCCAGTGCCTCAGAAGCGGAGAAGCATTGCTGGTGAGTACCAAAATGGCACTTTAATAATTATAAATTGAAGATAACTATACTTCCCTGTATTCTGATGACATTTACATTAAAAATATTTTTCTTGCTGGGCGTGGAGGCATGTGCCTTTAATCTCAGCACTGGGGAAACAAAGGCAGTATGTTTCCGGAGATTGAGGCCAGCCCAGTCTAGCATAGCAAGTCTCTTGTCTCCAGGAACCAAGGAATGAAAACACCAGATCCTTGGTCCTATGAAGGTTCCATAGATGCCCCAGTGTAGGGGAATCGAGGGTGAGGAGGTGGGAGTGAGTGGGTGGGTAGAGGAACACCCTCATAGAAGCAGGAGGAGGGAGGATGTGATAGGGGGTTTCCAGGAGGGAGGGACACTGGGAAAGGGGATAACATTTGAAATATAAATAAAGAAAATATCCAATAAACAAAAGAAGCAATAAATAAATAAATAATCAGATTATAAAATCTGAGGAAGTTTTCGTCTCAGCAGAAACCATTGTACCAGAAGAGGCTACATAGACCATGTCCATGTTTTATCCTAATGGAAGCCATCAAGTTTTTTCTGGAGATGCATGATATGATCAGATAGATGTCCATTGTGTAGGGAGGATTCTGACTTCTCTGGGGAAAATGGACTTGAAGAAAGCAAAATGCAGAACCTGGGTGGGGGCTGTGGCAGCAATCAAGGTAGACTGTCTTCTAGACGGGCAGAATGCACATGGTATTGGAGCTTACTGCAGATTTGTATGTATCGCCAAATAATAAGTGCTGATACATTTTCCACAGAACATGCTGCTGCTTTTATAAAAACATAAACTAGAAAGACAATAGAAACACCACATACCTAGGATGTATGTCATGTTCACATAAATGTGTACACGTATGTATCTCTTGTCTGTAAACAGTGGATATGCATAAGTATGTGTAAGAATGTAATGTTACTCCAGCTACTGCTCAGTGTCTATAGCAACTGTTGTGTACACACTTGGATATATATAAAAAGAGTACTTAGTATATTTCCTGTATTTGTTCTCATAGTTGTTAAGGCTTTTAAGTCCAAACCTTTCTCTCCTTGTACTAATTTTCTTTTTTTTTCTTTTTTCTATGTTCAATGCAATGCAAAATTTTAAAGCCATGTGATAAAAAAGCCCATCCATGGAAAATACTTATAAAAATACTTATAAATAATATGTTTAAGTTATGCTAAAGTGACTTATAAAATATCCACATAACTAAACTTACTGCCCCTATGTATTTTTCCTTGTTTAGTATCTAGACAGTTCTCTCTTCTTGCACCACTCTCCCATTGTACCTGTCATCTATCCCAGGTAAAATGTGCCCTTTTCAGATCTAGTTGTGGTACACAGCTTCCTGTCTGCCCTGACAAGGAATCCTATTTCTTCCAGCAGTATCACACCTAGGTTTTACATTCTAAGTTCCCAGAGGACGTAGACACTGCTATGTTCTAGGTTAACCTTCCTTCAGCCTCACATGTGGATTGCTCTGTTTGCCAGTCCCAAGTTCCCGACAACCTAGTGAATAGGACCAGATTCAGTACTTTGAGACACATACATGGAGGTGGGGAAAGAGAGGGAGGGAGAGAGGGAGGGAGAGAGGTAGGGAGGGAGGGAGATGGAGAGGAAGAGAGAGGGAGGGAGGGAGAGGCATGGGGCAAGGTAGAGTGATGGAGAGATGTTGTTGGTAAGGGAGGAGGGGGCCTAGGATACCTTGGTAAGGGAGGAGTGGGGCTAAATGGTATCATACTCTACCAGCTGTTTATAAAGGGACCTGTATGTTTAATCCGTGTAGACATCTTTTTACATTAAAGAACACATTGTTTGGTAGTTCCTATATTGTGTGTTGTGATCTTCTTCCCAAGCTTTTTTGCTTTGCTTTACTAACTTTTGCCATTAGTGTGCAGTATTTCAAGTAAAAAACACAATTGTTATTTTAATGCATGAAGTTAGAGGAAATAGTAGGGTATGATTTGAAGTGACATATTCATGCAAGTATCGTCATACGGGTAGATGATAGAGTGGTATAATTAGCACACGAATGAACTTTGTATTTAACCAATAAAAACAATACCAACAAGAATGATTCTTTACTCTTTTGATGAATGAGATAGGCATTGTATTTAAAATACATAGTAGTGAACAATCAAAAAAATCTTTTAAAACCTGCCATAATTTAGTCAGATGCAAAAAATTTGTAAAAATGTCATTTATGGAAATTGATGTTTGTTTTTATAAATCAAAACAAAGGTTCAATTCCAGTGAAGGGTTCTGTTACTCCTTATCCACCAAGACGTCACTTTGGTTCCTATGGTCAACTTCCGATGGCCTTCTTCAGTCCATTAGATCAAGACTCCCCACAGCTGTCTCCTGGATGCACCACCTGTGCGGTACCCCCCAGAGCAGGTGCAGTAGCACAGGAACAGCACTCGGCCTCACTCAATCCGGGGAGCTGTTTCTCAGGAAATGCTTTCCAAATGATGTGTCCACCCCTAATCAGTGTGCTGGCAAATCACTGGACTTGTATCTACTGTGTGATCTCTGCATTCTCACTGACTGATTGCTTATTTGTCACTACGCATGATTTTCCAACCTATAAGATTCAATGGTAATTACCCAGACACAGTACCGTTATTATTTATCATCTTCTTTTACTTAAATATCTTGTTCTTTAAAACTGTTGATGATCTTGGAAAACAAGGAAGTGAAACAGTGCAAACAGTCTATCAGAGATCAAAGCCACTAGTACCCATCTGATAGTGTGGGTTTCTCAGAAGACTAAGACGTGGACGAATGATGCGTATCCTCCTGTTACTAGCTTTTTTTTTTTTTTTTTACTTTAGACTTTGAATCCAGAAGTACTGTTCCACTTCTTTGGAGAAAGGAAAAAAAAAATACTAATTTCTCATACTCTTTTCCTTAATATAAATTAATTTTGTAATTAAAAGTTTTTCTTTTTATGACCAATAAGCAAAAAATTTTAGTGTAAATAAGTCCATTGCTCATTATTAACTATGACATTTGGATAATTTATGTACCTGAAGGTTCTCGCAAATTCCCTCTGGCTCAGACAGAGTCTCTCCTGATGAAGATGCGCTCGGTGGCCAGTGATGAGCTACACTCTATGATGCAGAGGAGGATGAGCCAAGAGCACCCCAGCCAGGCCTCGGAGGCCGAGCTTGCGCAGCGGCTGCAGAGGCTCAGCATCTTAGCTGTGAACAGGATCATTTACCAAGGTATCCTAGGCCCCCCTCCTCCCTTACCAAGGTATCCTAGGCCCCCCTCCTCCCTTACCAAGGTATCCTAGGCCCCACGCCTCCCCTCAGTGCTGAGTCACGGGGGAACATAGCATCTGAAAGGGATTAGCTTTCCTTTTTTACAGACAGCATTGAGTTTTCTCTTCTTAATGACCACAGATTAAAGTAGCTTTAGGTTTGAGACTAGTATTCTACTTCTTAATGTGTTAAGTGCTAGTCTGGGTTGGCCATTGATTTCAAAACAATATTTTTCAACCTTGCTTTTGACAAAGTAATAGATTCATAGGCAGTTACTAGAAGTAATACAGATATCCAGCAACTTGGTATCTAGTTTTTCCCATGGAATCTTGCGAGATTATAACACAGTGTCACTCTCAGGAAGGAGACATGAATATGGTCAAAGAAGACGGTTTCATTCCCATAATGAAATGTCTAGTTGTCTTTTTATGAACAAACCCACTTTCTCCCTCCTCAGCCCTTATCTACCTCCAATTTACCCTCCATTTCTGTATTTTTGTCATTTCTAAAATGTTTTACAAGACAGCCAGAAACAAGTGATTCTTGCCTGTGATCCAGGCACTCAGAGGGTGAGGTAGAAGGGCTGTCAGCCTAAGATTTCAGACTAACCTAGCAACACAGCATTAAAAAAAATAGCTAGATGTAGTGGTGCAGGCCTTTAATCCCAGTGCTGGGGAGGCAGAGGCTGGCAAACCTCTGTGAGTTTGAGACCAGCCTAGTCTACATAGTGAGTTCTGGGTTAGTCAGAAATACATAGTGAGACCCTGTCTTGGGGTTAAAAAGTGTCTTATATAAATATGATATTAAGTCCGTTACCATTTTTATTCAGTGTAATTCTCTGGAGAGTTGTCCTGCTTATTTTGAATGTATCAGCAATCTATTCAGTTGGGGTTTTGTTTGTTTTATGGGACAGTAGTGCCATGATATGGATATACCAGAGTCTATTTAACCATTTATCTGTTGAAGTGCATGTAAGCTTGTTTTAATTAGAGTTATTACAAACTTCCTAGCAACCTTCAAGTACAGGTTTTTATGTGACTATAAGCCATTATTATCTGGGATAAACACTCAAGGCTCATTTCCTGGGCTATAGGACAGTTTTAACCTTTTCTGAGTGGCTATACAGTTTTATATGCCCTCACATCCACAAAATATGAGTAATTCAGGTTTTACTGCATTTTCTCCAGTATCTGGAGTTGTCTGCATTTTGTTTTCACCATTCTGCTAGATGTATGGAGGCATCTCACTGTTATTTTAATGTGCCATCCCATGAAGCCAGTGTAAAGCTAATACCTAGAGGAATCATTAAGAGACCTACAAAAATTAATTAACCCCAGCAACAAAAGCACTATGGCTGTGTACATACTTGGGTGCATACTTGGGAAGGCTAGGGCAATAGGGTCACAGGTTTGAGGCCAGACTTATGTACAAAGCAAGCTTGTATACAAAGGAAAAAATAATTCTATAGCTAATAATCAAACATATATATACATTTTATATATATATACACATACATACACACAGACATATACACACACATGCATATATATATATATATATATATATATATATATATATATATATATGATGGTCACATATACATACATAGGCATGCACACATACACTCATGCACACACATGCACACAAGATCTCACACACCACAAGCACAACTATATCAAGATTTATGAATGTTACCTAACTTTAACATTTGACCGTGTATATGTGTATCAAACAATCAAGTTGTATACTTTATATATATATATCATTTCTTAGAGTTAGGCCTCAATAAAGCTAAAAAAGTTAAAACATATCTTAGAATTCTAAAAACTATTCAAGGGGACTGGAGAGATGGCATAGGGGTTAAAGACCACTTGTTCTTGCAGAGGACCCATGTGACCTTTCAGTTAGTTGATGATTTTTACAAGAGTCCTATGATCTTAGCAAATTTTAACCATTTCATCTTCACTAGTAAATTTAACCTTTATTGTTTCATGATTTAAGTTTTTTTAAATGTCTATATTGTTTTAAATAAATTGTTTCCCTCTCTCACATTTTATCTCATTTGATTAATACATCTACCATATTTATACTATGATAACTGAGTAATACAGAAGATTAAGAGTTTTTTAAAGTTTTGTTTGTGTGAGACAGGGTCCTCAAACTCACAGAAATATGCCTCTAGAGTGCTGGGGATATAAACACATTACATCATACCTGACCAGAGGATTTTTTTAAATCAATTAAAATATAATTCTATCATTCCCTCCCTCTCTTTCCTATCTCTAGCACTTTCCATGTCTTCCCTAGCTGCTCCCTCTCAGATTTATGCCCATCTTTTTCTTTAATTATGTGTGTGGGTAAATACATAAATGAACTTGCTGGATCTGTTTAGTGTTGCTGGTGTGTGTATGTTCTCTGACTTGGTATCAGATAACCATTTAAAGGACTCATGTCTGGAGAAGGCTAATTCTACCTCCTTCAACAGTTGTTAATTGCCTACAACCCAGTGGTGGAACTCTGTAATTTTTCCCATATACTTTGACATGTCAACTGGTGTCATTGTTCAGATCTTGTTTAAGTAACCATAATGTTGAAATTTTGGGGGTGCAGCTTCCCTTTCATATCCAGAAGATAAAGTCTTACTAAAGACTTCCTGGTCTTCTGGCTCTTACGGCTTTTCTACTCTAAGTCCCACAGTGTTTTCTAAGCTGCAGGTGTACAGTTGTGTTGTGGATGGATCACTTGGGGTTGGGCACCAAATGGCCAGTTTTTCTGTGCATTTTGGTTAGTTGTGGCTTTCTGAAGTTGTGATATCCCTCGGCTGCAAAAAGAAGCTTCTTTGATAAGGAGTGAGAGCTATACTTTACTGTGAGTATAAGGATAAGTATTTAAAATACAGGCAGAAATTATACTGGTTTAAGAAAATGGTACTTACAGGTTCTAATCCAAAATTTATGGCATCACTGGCCACTGGTGGTTGGCTAGATTTATAAATAATACCTGGCATGATT
The DNA here is from genome assembly GCA_902729485.2 of Mus minutoides. Classification (NCBI taxonomy): domain Eukaryota; kingdom Metazoa; phylum Chordata; class Mammalia; order Rodentia; family Muridae; genus Mus; species Mus minutoides. Next base: position 93,112 of record CACVCL010034068.1, read on the forward strand.
TTCTTCCTATTGAGTAGCCCTTACATCCAATTAGACAGCTGTTGATCACTGCCAAGATATACCTTTAAGAATAACTTTCTGTGTTGGTCATTGTGGTTCATAGGCATCCCAACTTTATTGCTTTCCTTCCTTGGCAACTTGAATATCATCCTACAGGATGAAAGCTAGCCCTCAGGAAGAAGGGTTGCAGGTCAGATTGAGCAGGATCTTCCAAATTCTGTGGTATTGTCAGCAATAGGGATTTGTCTTCAGAGAGCAACAAAGGACACCAGCAATAACCTATATTGTTTTGAGAGTCTTTGGACTCCCCTAACCACCAACTTGAAAGGAGGGTTTGTTTTTTGTTCATTTTATGTCTAGTACTGAGGTTTTATTAGATTAGTCTTTGGCTCTTAGGGATTATAAGTAGAATAATTTCATTAAATATATATACAATTATATGTAATTTTAGCTAAATATAAAATAAGATCCCATGGCTATGTCAATTACCTCAGTGTTACTTATCCCACCTCTTGAATATTTTCACCAGCATCATTACCATACATAGTAGATACCTATCAATGAGTTAACTAATTTTTATTAAATTCTTTCTTAATTCAAAGAGTTGAATTCAGATATTATTGACATTTTGAGAACTCCAGAAAATACATCCGAAAGCAAGACCTCAGTTTCCCAGACTGAGATTTCTGAAGAAGACATGCGTCCTGAGCAACCTTCTGTCTACAATCCATTTCAAAAAGAAATGTTCACATACCTGTTGGATGCTTTCAAAGTGTGTATTGTAAGTAAATTAATTACTTGAAAATTTCCATTTACACAAAAGGACTAGAGATCTATATATGTGAACTCTGGGTTTCTAGATTTATATTTCTTTGTGCTTTATAGTTGAAAAAATTTGAATTGGTTTTTCTGTTGGGGTAAGGTCATTGTTTTATTTTGAAGTAAGGACTCACCATGTAGTCTAGGTTGACTTTGAACTCATGTTTCTCATTTCTCAGTCTCATGCTAATTGACATTGCAGGTGTATGCCATTATGCTTAATGGGCTTTTAATAATAGAGTGATATATTTTTGCTTGGCTAACCTGTTACAAAATGAAGAACCTCATGTAGTATTAGGGAAGAGTGAGATTTTGATGATTGCTATGTTTGTAAATGAATAGCCTGTTTTTAAAGGGTTTTATTTATAGCTACATTTCTGAAATATTGAAAAATTTAGATCTTGCTATAAGCATATCCAGTACCTTCAAAATTATATAGAGTATATGATGGTGTCTGGCTTCACATCCTGTCATCTCACTTGAGTTCCTTTGGGTCATTCATACATGATTATGGGGGGAAAATTGATCAGTTCACTCTGTCAGAAGTACTAAAGGCCAAGCTAATTCTAGAATACCATGAGTCACCACTAATACCATGAGTCTCTGCATCTAAACTGGATTTTGTGTCCATCTCTGATCATTAAGTAAACTGTAGTTTCACTTAGACTAAAATCACTCAAGCAGAGATCTTAAGAGTAGGAGTAATTAGAAAACCATTCTAAAATTGTGTTTGAGCTCTGATATATACTGATTCCAGTATTAAAGTCAGGTGATTTGGTCAAGATGAGGCTTCTGGTAGAGCTACAGTTAAAACAACAACTAGGGAAAGTTGATGATCAATTTCTATTTAGTGCTACATTTGTAACGATAGTACTTACTATGGTAGTACTGACTCATTTTTATTATGAGTTCCTTGTCTTTTACATTGTAAAAGCAAGGTGGATTTACTCCCCATTATTCTCTGATTGTTTTCATTGGAATTTTTAATTGATAATCTGTAAGCCTTTAGTTGTTTTTGAAAAATGACTCATGACATTAGTTTCTCCTTTTGTACTCTCTTTTTGTATTTGTGTCAAAAAATATATAAAGTTGTGAATATTGTCACACATCTGTCTCTTAAACTCTCATTTGTATGGATATGTATGAGTATCTAATTTTAAATATTAAATCTAGAATGAATTGTGTTCTGTGGTCTTCTGTGAGTTTCTGTGAGGCCTAGTATATTATTGCTTAAGAAGTCTGATCCTTAGCTGTCCAGCTTGCTCAGCAGGTAGAAACACCACACAAATGTTAACCACCTGATTTTTTCCCCCTGTATCCTGTGTAAAGATGGAAGAAGAGAATGAACCCCTCAAGTTGTCCTTTGACCTCCACACACACTGTGGCACTCAAGCACCCTCTCTACACACAATGCAGCTACTTCTGCTACTACTACTACTATTTAGTTTTTAAAAGTCTGATCCTAATTCACTCCTATTTTGACTTAGGGTTCAAGTAAAACTAGCGTTTCTAAGCAGCAGTGGACTAAAATCCTGGGGTCTTGTAAAGAAACCCTCCGAGACCAGCTTGGAAGATTGCTAGCACATATTTTGTCACCAGCCCACACTGTACAAGAAAGGAAGCAGATACTTGAGATAGTTCGTGAACCAGCTCACCAGGATATACTTCGTGACTGTCTTAGCCCCTCCCCACAGGTAAGTATCTCAGCATTTGATAAAGCTGTTCAAAACAAAAATGGAAATTAAACTATGTTCATGCTGTCAGGAGTGCAGTTTTCTTACCAAACAAATTTAACCTGTGGCCTTCCTTCATATGCTTTTTAGGCTTGGATTGACTTCTTCATGGTCATTTCCCAGCTATTTTTCAGGGCTTAAATTAAACATTTTATATTTGAGTTCTTAAAAGGTCTATATGGTTGCTTGTTGCCATATTGTGAAGAATTTTATTTTTTAATACAGTTTTAAAAATCTAATTATATTGCTCTTTCCCTCCAGCCCCTCCCTGTTTCCCTCCTCCCATACTCTCAACTTCATAGCCTCTTTTTCTTTGGTTATTATTGTTCGATATATGTGTATTTTTTATGTATGCATAAATATATAGACAACCTGCTGAGTCCATTTTTGTTGTTGAGAGCCCTTCACTCTTGTTCTTTGTCACACAGCATGTCCTCTGTCTTCGTGCCTTTTCTTTTTTTTTTTTTTCCTCTTTATTAGATATTTTCTTCATTTACATTTCCCATGTTATCCAGAAATTTTCCCTTACCCTCCCGCGTCCCCGCCCTGCCCCCCTACCCACCCCCTCCCACGTAATGGCCCTGGCATTCCCCTGTTCTGGGGCATATAGAGTCTGTATGACCAAAGGGCCTCTCCTCCCAATGATGGCCNATCCTAGCCATTCTTACTGGTGTGAGGTGGAATCTCAGGGTTGTTTTGATTTGCATTTCCCTGATGACCAAGGATGTTGAACATTTTTTCAGGTGCTTCTCAGCCATTCGGTATTCCTCAGTTGAGAATTCTTTGTTTAACTCTGTGCCCCACTTTTTAATGGGGATATTTGATTTTCTGGTGTCCACCTTCTTGAGTTGCCTTTTCAAAGCTGCATACAAGCTTTGTTCTGTTGGTCTTTTCCTAAGGTTGGAGAGCTCACAGCTGCTTTTCTCCATTCAGCTCCTTTGTAATGAATTCTCTTCCTTTCCAGATAGTTTCTTGTTGCTGCCCCTTGCAGCCTTTTAGTCCTCCGAGACTCACTCTGAACAGGGCCCTCTCCTTTGTCACCACCTAGCCCTTGACTAGTTTACCCTGTATTTCTTCTGACCCTCTCTTCATTTTTTTTTGGTTAGTATTTTTTTTAATTGGATATTTTATCTGTTTACATTTCAAATGTTATCTCCTTTTCTGGTTGCCCATCTGCAAACGCCCTATCCCATCTCCCCTTATAGTGCTTCTATGAGGGTGCTCCCCTCCCTACCTACCTATCCCTGCTTCACCACCCTACCATTCCTCTACACTGGGGCATCAAGTTTTCACAACACCAAGGACTTGCCTTCCCATTGATGCCAGATAAGGCCCCTTCAGCTCCTTCAGTCCTTCTAACTCCTCCATTGGGGTCCCTGTGCTCAGTCCGATGGTTGGCTGCAAGCACCCATATCTGTATTGGTCAGAGCCCCTCAGGAGACAACTATATCAGGCTCCTGTCTGCAAACACTTTTCAGCATCCACAATAGTGTCTGGGTTTAGTGTCTGCATGTGGGATGGGTCCCCAGGTGGGGCAGTCTCTGGATGGCCTTTCCTTCAGTCTCTGCTCCACTCTTTGTCTCTGTATTTCATTTAGACAAAAGCAGTTCTGGGTTAAAAATTTGGAGATGGCTAGTTAGCCCCATCCCTCTACTTAGGGGCCATACCTAACCACTGGATATGGTCTAGATAGGTTCTCTCTCCCCTTTGTGGGGTATTTCAGCTAATGTCAATCCCATGGGGTCCTGGGAGGCTCGTGCTTCCCTGGCTTTTGTGACTTTCTGGTTGCTACACCCAGTTTTCCATTCCCCATTGCTACACACCTCTGTTCAACTTCCTGACCCTCTGTACATCTTCTACATCTTCTCCCACACCCAATTCTGCCCCTCTTTTTCTCCTCTCCACCTCTCTTTCTCCTAAGTCCCTCCCTATACTTCCCTTGATTATATTGTTCCTCCTTCTAAGTAGGACTGAAGCATCTATTCTTTGGTCTTCCTTCCTCTTGAACTTCATGTGGTCTGTGAGTTGTATCGTGGGTATTCTATGTTCTTTGCCTAATATCCATTTATCAGTGAGTATATATCATGAGTGTTCTTTTGTGACTAAGTTAGCTCACTCAGGAATATATTTTCTAGATCCATTCATTTGCCTGAGAATTTTGTGAGGTTATTATTTTGAATAGCTAAGTTGTACTCCATTGTGTCAATGTACTACATTTTCTGGATCCATTCCTCTATTGAAGGACATCTGGGTTGTTTCCAGCTTCTGGGCTATTATAAATATGGCTGCTATGAAAATAGTGGAGCATGTGTCCTTATTACATGTTTAAGTATCTTCTGGGTATATGCCCAGGAGTGGTATAGGTGGGTGGGTCCTCAGGAAGTACTATGTCCAGTTTCCTGATAAATCATCAGACTTATTTCCAGAGTGGTACTGTCTCTGTGCCCTCTGGTCAGTCTGGTTAAGGGTTTATCTATCTTCTTTATTTTTCTCAAAGAACCAGCTCCTGGTTTGGTTGATTCTTTGGATAGTTCTTTTTGTTTCCACTTGGTTGACTTCCACCCTGAGTTTGATTATTTTTTGCCATCTACTCCTCTTGGGTGAATTTGCTTTTTTTCTAGAGCTTTCAGGTATGTTGTCAAGCTGCTAGTGTATGCTATATCCAGTTTCTTTTTTGGAGGCACTCAGAACTATGAGTTTTCCTCTTAGGACTGCTTTCATTGTGTCCTATAAGTTAGGGTATGTTGCAGCTTCATTTTCATTAAACTTTAAAAAGTCATTAATTTCTTTCTTTATTTCTTCCTTGACCAAATTATCGTTGAGTAGAGTGTTGTTCAGTTTCCATGTGTATGTGGGTTGTCTGTTGTTTTTGTTGTTATTGAACACCAGCCTTAGTCTGTGGTGATCTGATAGGATGCATCGGATTATTTCATTCTTCTTGTGTCTGTTGAGGCCTGTTTTGTGACATATTATATGGTCAATTTTGGAGAAGGTACCATGAGGTGCTGAGAAGAAGGTATTTTCTTTTGCTTTGGGATGAAATGTTCTATAAATATCTGTTAGATCCATTTGGCTCATAACTTCTGTTTCACTCTGTCTGTTTAGTTTGTACTTCCATGATCTGTCCATTGCTGAAAGTGAGGTATTGAAGTCTCCTACTATTATTGTATGGGGTGTGATATATACTTTGTGCTTTAGTAAAGTTTATTTTATGAATATGGGTGCCCTTGCATTTGGAGCATAATTGAGAGTTCATCTCGGTAGACTTTTCCTTTGATTAGTATGAAGTGTCCTTATCTTTTTTGATAACTCTTCATTGAAAGTCGATTTTATTCTATATTAGAATGACTACTCCAACTTGTTTCTTGGGACCATTTGCTTGGAAAATTGTTTTCCAACCTTTTACTCTGAGGTAGTGTCTGCCTTTGTCACTAAGGTACATTTTCTGTATGCAGCAAAATGCTGGGTCCTATTTGCCTACCTAGTCTGTTAGTTGTTGTCTTTTTATTGGGGGAATGAATCCATTGATGTTCAGAGATATTAAGGAATAGTGATTGTTGCTTCCTGTTATTTTTGTTGTTAGAGCAGAAAGCATGCTTGTGTGACTATCTTCTTTTGTGTTTGTTGAAAGAAGGATACTTTCTTGCTTTTTCTAGGGTGTAGTTTTCCTCCTTGAGTTGGAGTTTTCCATCTATTATCCTTTGTAGGGCTGGATTTGTGGAAAGATATTGTGTAAATTTGGTTTTGTCATGGAATATCTTCTTTTCTCCATCTATAGTAATTGAGAGTTTTGGTGGGTATAGTAGTCTGGGCTGGCATTTGTGTTCTCTTGGGATCTGTATGACATCTGCCCAGGATCTTCTGGATTTCATAGTCTCTGGTGAGAAGTCTGGTGTAATTCTGATATGATACATCTGCATTTATGTTACTTCACCTTTTTCCCCTACTGCTTTGAATACTCTTTCTTTGTTTTGTGCGTTTGATGTTTTGACTATTATGTGATGGGAGAGATTTCTTTTCTTGTCCAGTCTAGAGACGAGAAAGAAATTAGGGAAACAACACCCTGCACAATAGTCACAAATAGTATAAAATACCTTGGTGTGACTCTAACTAAGTAAGTGAAATATCTGTATGACAAGAAGTTCAAATCTCTGAAGAAAGAAATTGAAGAAGATCCCCGAAGATGGAAAGATCTCCCATGCTCATGGATTGGCAGGATTAAAATTCTGCTAAAAGCAATCTACAGATTCAATGCAATCCCCATCAAAATTCCAACTCAATTCTTCACTGAGATAGAAAGGGTAATTTGCAAATTCATCTGGAATAACAAAAAACCTAGGATAGTAAAAAAATATTCTCAACAATAAAAGAATCTCTGGTAGAATCACCACGCCTGACCTCATGCTGTATGTACTACAGAACAATTGTGATAAAAACTGCATGGTACTGGTCCTGCGACAGACAGGTAGATCAATGGAATAGAATTGAAGACCCAGAAATGAACCCACACATCTTTGGTCACCTTATCTTTGACAAGGGAGCTAAAACCATCCAGTGGAAAAAAGACAGCATTTTCAACAAATGGTGCTGGCACAACTGGCAGTCAACATGTAGAAGAATGCGAATTGATCCATTCTTATCTCCTTGTACAAAGCTCAAGTCTAAGTGGGTCAAAGAATTTCACATAAAACCAGAGACACTGAAATTTATAGAGGAGAAAGTGGGGAAACCCTGAAAGATATGGGCACAGGGGAAAAATTCCTAAACAGAACAGAAATGGCCTGTGCTGTAAGATCAAGAATCAACAAATGAGACCTCATAAAATTGCAAAGCTTCTGTAGGGCAAAAGATAATGTCAATAAGACAAAAAAAGCCACCAACAGATTGGGAAAGAATTTTTACCAATCCTAAATCTGATAGGGGCTAATATCCAATATATACAAAGAACTCAAGAAGCTGAACTCCAAAATTCAAATAACTCAACTAAAAAATGGGGTACAGAGCTAAACAAAGAATTCTCAAGTGAGGAATACCGAAGGGATGAGAAGCACCTGAAAAAATGTTCAACATCCTTAATCATCAGGGAAATACAAATCAAAACAACCCTGAGATTCCACCTCACACCAGTCAGAATGGCTAAGATCAGAAATTCAGGTGACAGCAGATGCTGGTGAGGATGTGGAGAAAGAGGAACACTACTCCATTGCTGGTGGGATTGCAAGCTGGTACAACCACTCTAGAAATCAGTCTGGCGGTTCCTCAGGAAAGTGGACATAGGATCCCTCAATACCTCTCCTGGGCATATACCCAGAAGACGTTTCAATTTGTAATAAGGACACATGCTCCACTATGTTCATAGCAGCCTTATTTATAATAGCCAGAAGCTGGAAAGAACTCAGATGTCCCTCAACAGAGGAATGGATACAGAAAATGTGGTACATCTACACAATGGAGTACTACTCAACTATTAAAAACAATTTTTGACATTCTTGGGCAAATGGATATATCTGGAGGATATCATCCTGAGTGAAGTAACCCAGTCACAAAAGAAGTCACTTGATATGCACTCACTGATAAGTGGATATTAGCCCAGAAACCTAGAGTACCCAAGATACAATTTCCAAAACACAAGAAAATCAAGAAGGAAGACCAACACATGGATACTTCATTCCTCCCTAGAATAGGGAATAAAATATCCATGGAAGGAGTTGCAGAGACAAAGTTTGGAGCTAAGATGAAAGAATGGACCATCCAGAGACTGCCCCACCCGGGGGTCCATCCCATAATCAGCTACCAAACGTACACACTACTGCATATGCCAGCAAGATTTTGCTGAAAGGTCCCTGATATAGCTGTCTCCTGTGAGGCTTTGTCAGTGCCTGGCAAATACAGAAGTGGATGCTCACAGTCATCTCTAGGAAGGAACACAGGGTCCCCAATGTAGGAGCTAGAGAGGGTACCCAAGATCCGAAGGGGTCTGCAACCCTATAGGTGGAACAACAATATGAACTAATCCAAACTCCCAGAGCTCCTGTCTCTAGCTGCATATGTATTAGAAGATGGACTATTCGGCCATTATTGGGAAGAGAGGCCTCTTGGTCTAGCAAACTTTATATGCCCTAGTACAGGGGAATGCTAGGGCCAAGAAGTGGGAGTGGGTGGGTAGGGGAGCAGGGCAGCGGGAGGGTATAGGGGACTTTTGGGATAGCATTTGAAATGTAAATGAAAAAAATATCTAATTAAAAATTTTTTGAAAAAAAATCTTCTATCACCATCTTGAGATGTTATTTTAAATCAGTCTTGCTTTGCTGTTGTGTTGGGGTATCCAGAGATCGGTTCTGGTTACCCCAATTCCACCAGAACTGGCTTCTGATGGTGCCAGGTAGCCTTGGTTTCTGTTGCTTTTGTTCTTTCCCTTGCCTCTTGCCATCTGATTATCTCTGGTGTTAGCTGGTCTTGCTGTCTCTGACTATAGCTTGTCCCTCCTGCAAGCCTGTGTGTCAGTACTCCTGGTAGACCAGTTCTCTCCAGGAGGTATTTGGGTATGGAACACTGTGGCACAGGATCAACTCCTAGCACATACGGAAACTGGAAGGATTCTCTCCCAGGCTGTTCTCAGGTTCCTGTGTCCCGGGGGCTCTGGGTGGGTCCCTTGGAGCAAAAGTAGTGGTCTTACCTGTGCTCACAGGCATGTCCACACTCCTGATAGACCAGCTCTTTCCTAGCTTTATTTGGATATGGAGTGCTGTGGCACAGGATCAACTCCAGAGTACCTAGATTCAGTTTCTTAAGTCAGTTTGTTTCATTTTGATTATTTGGGATGAAAACTGTGTTGTCCAGGCAGATCTTAAACTTGTTGGCTAAAGTGATCTTTTTGTTTCCCAAGATGTCTATTTTTTGTGGGCTGAAAAAAAGATCATTTCATAGGAATCATAACACCTTTGTCATCAATCAAAGGATACTAAAATGAGATATTAGACACAACTTAATGTTTGAGAAGATCAGATATTTCTTTACATATTATTATTTTGCACCCCAACTATCTAGAAACCTGTAGCAATCCTTCTGCCTCAGCCTGCAAATGCTGAGGTATAAGCCACTGTTATTGACTTTTTTTTTCAACTTTTATTAGATATTTTCTTCATTTACATTTCAAGTGTTATCCAGAAAGTTCCCTATACCCTCCCCCCTCCCGGCCCTGCTCCCCTACCCATCCGCTCCCACCCCTTGGCCCCGGC
>CACVCL010034069.1:0-62500 GCA_902729485.2 Mus minutoides
GTTTCTCCTTCCAACTCCCCCAGTGTTCCCCTTCTTTCTCCTCTCCACATCTTCCCACTCTCCAACTTAAATTGATGGCAAATTGTTACATATACATGAATATGTTATATATACACGTGTAAATATACAAACACAGCCTGCCGAGTCTGTTTTTCTTGTTCATGATTTCTGGAGCTGACAACTTTGCATCAGATAACCATTTAGAGGCAGCATCTTAACTCCACACATCTTTTTTTTTATACATCCTAATCATACATAAGGTCAAATCCACAGATACTGAGGGTCAGGATGTTAACAAAACGTCTACAAGAAGAGAACACACCATAGGCCTTTATCTGACCCACAAGGAACTTAATGTATTCTTAGAGATCACTATTCCCAGGGCCTTTTCCCAGTTCAAACAGGATCACTCAACAGAGTGGACATTTGGCTCAAGTAGGTATATTAGGAAAACCCGACAGCTGCGATTATGAAACCAAATAGCTCCTTGATATTTCAGACCGCATCCTTATTATGCTCGGACAATATTCCTATTACACTCTTCCATTTGGAGCTTTTCCAGCATCAGCATTTCCATAAAGTTTTCAGAGTTTCGCCCTTGGTAATGATCCAGCACTTGAGCGGACTTTGGCCTGGAGACACAAAGGCTCCCTGTTAGGGTGGGGAGTGGCACCTCGGGAACCCAGAAGGAAGAGATGAGCTAATCCCTGTGACAAAGGAAGCTGCCCAGCCAATCAAAGAGGGTCTTAAAAGACAGGAGTCCTTATGTTTGTTTATGAGGTAGCTTCAGAGAGGTTCTGAACAGATCACAGCCTGGATAGTAACTAGATAGGTTTAAGGTGTAAATGTAGTTTCTGTTCCACTGCTTTCCCATCTTGGGGTTTTGTGTGTGTGTGTGTGTGTGTGTGTGTGTTTGCCTTTTTTTTTTTTTTTAACTACATCCACACCCAAATTCCAGGTAGTGCAAAGAAACTAATTAACAGGCCAGTCACTGAATAAATAAAACTCAAGTTATCCATGGCATCCATTGAAAATGTGCCAATGTTAATGATCCTACACAGCCATGCAAAACCCAGTGAGTCTGTCCACTGCCATGAGCTCTCAGGACACCAGCCCAAGAGAGTGAGTGGATGCTTTAGAACCAGCCTGGTCTACAAAGTGAGTTCCAGGACAGCCAGGGCTACACAGAGAAACCCTGTCTTGAACCCCCCCCCCCGCACCCCCAGAAAAGAACTAGCACAAATAAGATGGAGATACAACTGACATCAGAATCACCAATTGGCAATGCAGTGCCACCGCACAAATTAGAGAATCTGAAAAACCTTAGAGGTCTAAGGGGGATAAGTGAACTCTGAACTCTTGAAAATCAGATTTTTTTTTTAAGATCTGAAGCCACGTGCTAAACAATAATGCTATAGAAACACAAGCTAGCCACCAGCTTCCACCTTCAGCAAGACTGACCTATATTACTTTTAATTTATAGACTCATCTAGCTAAGGCCACTGAGAATTAAGCTTTGTGCCGCTTTCTCTGCCTGCATTGTCACAAAGAATGACGAAACCCTGAGTACCCACTCCATGTTTCACAGTGCTTTAAAATCTGGCCATTCAAAAGCAAGCAGGCAAAACTCTTATACAGGTAACATGTTAGCAGAATAAGACAGAGAAGCAGATTGAAGCTTACAATCAGGGTATGAGACAATTTGGGAGGAAGTTGGCTTTTTTTTTCCCCCTTACTATATAAATATCTTAAAATAAGAACTTCCCTTTCCAGGTAAAGTTTGTGTACCCCAGGCTAGTCTCCAACTCACTACATAGCTGCTGTGGAGAACCTTGAGTTCCTGATGTTTCTGTCTCCACTTTCCAAGTGTTGGAATTTCAAGTGTGCAAGAGTGTATCACCACTCTAGGTTTTTTATATGTTCAAAGACAGAGCTTAGTATGTGCTGGCAAGTCCTCTACCAACTGACCTATGTCTCCAACCCCACAAACGACCTTAGCAGGTAAGAGTTTCTTCTTGGTTTCGCTGGCCTTTTATAGACATTACAGAAATAAATACAAAGATGTGATAATGTGCTTGGTAAATTATATGAGACGCCTAGAAATAAATGTTCATTAGCACAAGGTCGGAAATCTCAAAGCTTTTTTATTATTATTATTTGATGCTAATAAGAACAAATGCGGAAAGTTGAAAAAGCCATACAGCCATGGACAGAAAAGGAAAAACAAAAGACAGACACCACAACCGTACATCATACTTATGGGAAAGATAGTGCATACTTGTAATCCCAGTACCAGGAAAGGAAGAGAGCCAGCCTCCTGCAAGTTCAAAGCTATTTTATTCTGCAACAAACCAAAATAATAAAATGAGCAGGTCCCCATATGTATATTGTACAGGGTGACTGAAGGCAGTGGGGGACTTTAGCCTAAGCATGCCCTGCTTTCTGTGCATAGCAGCTTGGACTCAGCTGATGGATACATTGGTGCTGAATCCAGTCCCTGAGCATCCTCTCAGCTGGGCACTAGCAGAGAGCCCAACCCAGACCTTGTGATACAATAACAAATCCTGATACAGTCTATGTCCTGTAAGCTTTTTTCTTTTAATTTGTGATAAAGAATACAGATATTTTCGCTCTTTGATAAGAACCAAACATTTTGAGGAAAAAAATAATCATTGTTCCCCTTTGAAGTTTCTTCAACTTATTTAAAGAAAGTCCTAAGGTTCCAGGATGAGCTGTTAAAATCATCGTCCTTTTGTACCTAATTCATGGTTGTGATTGTTTTCAGTGTCATGTAAGGAATACAAAATTCAAAAAAATAAAATTGACCATAGAGCCTGCCTCCATAATCTTTATAGCATAGAGTATGTGAGTTCACTAATAAAGTGTATATCTCCTTAACTTTTTCACAATATGTAAAATTTTAAAATAATGTTTCAAAGAAAACATCAATTTTACCACTTTTATACATAAAGTTTTATGTGATATTGACTTAGAAAATGCTTTTTTGATGAAAGCTCCTTTACAATCCTGGGGAAGACTTATTTTTCAAGAAACAGAAAATTGCTATAAATATTCCCAAGTTTACACTGTCGTTACTGGATATAAGCAGTTCAAAATGTCTGCCCAAACTATCCTAGGAATGGCCTTTATGGTCTGACATCATCTGTCCTGAGCATGTCTCTGGTTTTAAGTCAGACCATATTCTTCCTGGCTTATGGTAAACTAGCCACCCTGACTGTGTTGGTACCTCTTGCCTACCTTGTTAGTGTCCTGATATTTTCTCATATTTCTACTTGAAACTATTTATCCAGCTGTGACAGTAGCCTGCTTTCTATGTTTGTTGCCTCCTTAAAGATAGAAAATAAGTAGATAGATAGATAGATAGATAGATAGATAGATAGATAGATAGAATCACCTTTAATCTGCTCCCCTCCTTTTTCTCCCTTCCCCTTCTCCCTCTCCTCCCCCTCTCTCTCCCTTCCCTTCCCTTCTCCTTCTCCCCTTCTCTCTGTTTCTCTCTCTCCCTTTCTTTCCCCAGATGCATATTTCTTCCTCCCTATCAGCTCCTTTCTCTTCCTTCCTTCTTTTTTGTATTTTCTTTTGTTTGTTTGTTTGTTTGTTTTGAAATATTATCTTATTATGTATGTCATCCAGGCTCCAGAATCTTCCACCTCCCAAATGACAGGCTCTCAGATATGTGTGTGTACCACCACGCCCGTCTCGTTTTTTCTCTTAGCCATTTTTTCTCTTCCAAATCATAACTTGAATGACACCTTCTAGTACTGACACAAAACAATTGTAGGATTAATTCCGAATAAATAAATAAACAGGTCACTGAAGGAGTAGATGAACGAGAAAGGCTTCTTAGGGAAAGTGGGAGCTAAGAAACTTCGATGACTTTGACAGTCTGGCTCTTCTTCCCTCTCTGCTCTTGTCTCCTCTGTTCACACCCCCTGTTCCTTTCTCTGCGTGTGTGTTTTTGTTTGCCGGTCAACGTCACACCACTGGACACTCTCAGTAGCCTCAGCATGACCTGCAGCCCGGTTGCTCACCTGTCTTTTCTCCCCTGCCTCTCCTTTCAGGTTCTCAAATGAGACAAAAGAATCAGCTTAGCTCAGCCTCTAGGCTGACTCAACCTTCTTAATGTCATGAAGAGAGATTAGCTGGGAACGATATCACAGGAACTCGGCCAGTTTTGTAGGACTACACTTGAACAGGCGATGATGACAATGTAAGGAAACTTCTGCTGGCCACCAACAGTCTATAGCACAAATAAAAATGTTAAGCTAGGCAAGTTGAGGCAGTCCTGCTCTAACTTTAACACTTTGATGACATGGAGTTGAATATACTGGGTTCCCTTTTCCACCTCTTTTCACAGTTTGTAAATCAGCATTCATTCGATTGTGATTTATCAGAACCCCAAATTTGCTTAGGAAAACCTTGAAAGATACTGGCTCACAGAATTGAATAAGACAGATACATTCTGGATTCAAACAAGGATTGATCCTGAGCCTGGTAATGTTTCTGTCTTTGCTTCATCTTTATCCTTCTCAGCTTGATAGCCTCAGTGTTCTCACTATCTTGCAAGGCTGCCAGAAGCTCTAGTCTCTACATTTCCGTGCATTCAAGCCATCTGGCAAACATGCCAACGAAAGAACTTAGCTTACACTCGGTTAATTATCCCTGATAAAGATGTGTGGTGTGCCTAACAGCAGGAACAGGGGCTGTCTCCGACTCTGTTGCCTGCCTTTGGATCCCTTTCCGCTACCTGGGTGGCTGCCTTATCTAGACTAGAGAAGATGTACCTGGTCCTAATGCAACTTGATGTCAAGGTGGGTTGATACGTGCTCTGAGAAGAAAGGGTGGGGGATATCGAGGAGGGGAGAGAGGGACAGTAAAGAAAGGAGGGAGGGGAAGTAGCAGTTATGATGTCATATTAATTAATGATTTTTTTAAAAGAAAAAAAGAAAGAAAGAAATGTGGTGTGATGGTCAGCTTAAGCTTCAGCAAGAAGTTCTGCTCCTTGAATGAGGAATACAGTGACTATCCCAGGATCCTTTGGGCCGAGACTATGTCAGAAGAGAATCAACAGCTTTCCATTATACTTGGCGCCTTACTCAGCTACTGATGGTTGGGAATGATTCCATTCATGGACATAAAACATCCTAATGTCTGCATTTTGCTTTGCTGACTTTAATAAAATAGATATTCACTACCAAAACGAAACACTGGTCTGTAGATGAAGAATCATGACATTTACAATGGTGTTCTGCCCCTTAGTTTTGGCTGAACTAACTTGTCTACCAATCATTTCTTAATGAGGCCTCACAAAACCCTCCTCACTTGACGTGTACATCAGGAAAAAGTGAACATACGATCAATTAATATTTTCCGGTTAATGCTTTGGCGTTTACAAAGGCTGTGACACATCGGTATGAAATGCTAAGATCAAATTAAGAAAGTAATCAAGAGGACTTATTGACAAAGAACTCAACTGGAACCAAGAAACAGATGCCTCCCTCAACCACACCAAGGCTTTCAGATCACATTTGCTGTCTGTGTTCTGCAAAAACTCAGAGACAGATCAGTTCACCTCCCATCCTCCTGCATAGCCCCAGCTCACAAATTAAAGATCACTCACGTGACTGATGAAATAAGTCAGGGTAAGGCAGACTCTCAAGGCATTCCTTAGAACTATGCTTAAGCAAATAGAAGATTCAAACCCAGTTTACTTTGCGCCGTATCCAATTTTAAAACCCATTCTCTGTTTTCAAAGAATAGACAGTGATGATTATATGTAAGAAATATGTGTCATAGAGGTTTAAAACCTCTGTGAGATCCCAGACTAGACTCTTCAGATCGAGTCCCAAAATTGTACTTATCATTATATGTCAGTTTCAGCACCTGAAGAAAAAAGATGAAGATACTTAGAGTAGCTGTCTGGTGGGAGCCGTTATTAAGGCTAAATGAGTTAATCCACAGGCAGCTCTTGAAAACTTGGAAGAAACAAATCCAAGAATTGTTAACTACAATTGCTATTCTCCTTCTTCCTCTCTCTGTTCTCTCTCCTCTCCTTCCATTTTCTTCCCTCTTTCCCCAACCCCATCTCTCTCTATTTTCCCCCTTCACACTAAAAAATGCTATTAGATTGCTTTGTAGCACTTCATTTCTCCATAATGTATAACTGCAAATTGGCCTAGCCATGACTGAAATATAATCACCAAAGAGACACCTTTGACAGAGATGGAGTAGCTGACAAGCTGCTAAACACAATGTTAAATTGTTTGTTATTGTTGAGGAGTAGGGAACTTCTTTTTTTAAAAAAGACTCCCAAGTTTAAAGCCTTAAAGCCAACATGATTAATATTCAGAGCAGACAGACGAGAATGTATATAGCCAGAAACACTGAGGTCAGCCTGGATAATGGAAGAGCACGCTCACCCAGAGCCTGTGGTGACACATACGTATATCCCTACTGAGTCTGGGCATCTCAAGCTTGTCAAAGAGAGGTGTGTCTACACAGCTGTAAAGATGTGAGTCTTACAAATGAACACCGTAGAGTCAGAAGCATCCGGGTGAGTCACAGCCTATTTTATGGGTGTAGCTCATCTTCAAAGAAAGATTGAACTGACCATAAACATCAGATCATGGAACATAAGCTTTTCCAAAGGCTCCTCATAAAATACACGATAAAAAATAAATACAGCTATCTCCTAAAATTCAAAGTCTCACACAAATTTATCGAGCAGCATATGCATCTCTCCTCATCTTCTTCTGAACAGGGTACTGCAGGACTAAATTTATTTTCTTTTTTTAAATGTTGGTAAGTCATTTTGTTGCTATCTGTGACCAGTTACAGATGACGGCCCCCATAGAGCAACGGGAAATGAAAAGATACTAAAGGGTCCACATTTTCACTGTTTTCTGATTTCTTTTCATCTGACCAGCCAACATCTTACAGATACACACCAGTTCACAGGCTCTCTGTATATAACCTGACATGACTTTTTAAATAAGACAAACACTGGGAGTGTTGAATGACTTCAAGATGGGAACAAATATGTATAACATTCCACATACATAGCTGACATGTCTAGGATATTCTAAGTTGTTCTGTTGGTATTGGGGATTGAACCTAGTGTCTCCTGCATGCTAAGCCAGCAGTCTACCATTGAGCTATATCCTTTGACTTTTTATTTTGAGACAGGGTCCCACCAGGCTGGTTTTGAACTCACTCTGTAGCCCAGGTAGTCTTTGAATTTTATTATGACCCTCTTGCTTCCACCTCTCTGGCAGCTAGTATCACTGGCCTGCACCACTACCAGACAAGCACTGCCCTAGATTTTTTTCTTTAAGTAGACATGAAAATCATGTTTTCTTTCCCCTTCCTTTTTCTTTCTTATCTTCTCTTTTCTCTTTTCTTCTTTCTTTTTCCCTCTTCCTCCTTTATTTAGCTCAGTGCTGCTTCTCACTTTGTTGGCCTGGCTAGTGGTACACTCTTGATGCTCCTGCATCAGCTTCCTGAGTGCTGGAATTATAGGTGTGTGCCAGTGGCCAGAAGAAAGATAATTTTTACCCAATATATAAATTACATTTTTGCTTTGAATTTAGTATATATCTTTTCATCCCCAGAACCATCTAGGTTTCAGTGGAAATTTAAAACAAACACAAGAAGCGGCCTCTGCACCCTGGGAGACTTCATATCAGAGGGTAGGTATCAGAGAAGCAAATAACACCAAATATCATAAAACAGACAATAATTTACTTGGATTTTTTTATAGAAATCACTACTATCCAGGATCAGAGAAGAGGAACCAGGACAACTGACAAAATTCAGCGAAAATATATATGGGAAAAAATGTTAAACTGACCCATAATGGGCCTATAGAAATAGCAGGAAGGTATATAATGAATGACGTCTCCTGGTGGGTGACAATGACTGAGTCTGACCTAAACAATAATAAAATCATAAAAAGACTAGCACAACACAAAAATAAGCAAATAAATAAAAAACGGGTTTTCTTAGTAAAAATGAAAAGACCAGACAAAGGTAAGTTTAGTGTTTGAAACTTGGGAAACCTGGAAATATATCGTTATCAAAGATGCAGGGGGAAAAAAAAAAAGCATGATAGTGCATGTGTGTAATCCCAGATCTCAGGAGACTGTAGAGTGATCTTCAGTTCTAAACCAGCCTGGACCACTTAGTGAATATGAAACCAGCCAAGACAAATGGTGAAGTCCTGACTCAAAAGGAAGAAGAAGGAGGAGGAGGAGGAAGAAGGGGGGAAGTAGAGGAGGAGGAAAAGAAGGAGAAGGAGAAGGAGAAGGAGAAGAAGAGGAGGAGGAGGAAAGGGTGGAAGGACAGGGAGAAGAAGGAAAAAGAGGGGAGGGTGAAAGATTGGTTCTACAGTTAAATGAGAAAGAGATATATCTCTATTGATGTTAGATACATAGATGAGATAGTACTGAAGAGCAGGCTTTGGGAGAACTGTGTATGAACTGTAGTGTGGCAATTATATCATCTTAATTGTTCTTTAGCAGCTTTCTCAGTGGTACCCAAGTCTTCCTTCTAGGCCCCACACCAGCATAAAACAAAAGAACCCCTTCCTATGAACTGTACGTGAATCCTCTGAATCTTTTACCCAGGTTCTGATATCAACATTGTTCAATGCTAACAGGGTCATGATAAATCCAGCCATATTTTCCACATGTCTTCCCTTTCCAGTACCTACACAATCCAATCATACACTAGATATGGCAGATTTTAGTTTCTCCTAAGTGTTATCTGTTATACACAGTACTATTCCATTGCATTGGAATATTAGAAAAGTCCATTGCCTTTAGATTTTCTTTAACCTCATTATCTGAATCAGTTATGTTGCAGCAGCCGCTTCTGATACCTCTATTATCAAAATCTAAAATTATGTGCCAATAGTAATGAATAGAGTATTCTTTAAGATTATTCTGTATTTTCAATCTTGGCCAAATTATTTGAAACCTTATTAGCTATCCATAAGAATAAATGGTGGGAGCCCCAGAGAAGTAAATGTAAAGGAGGAATAGATAAATAACAAGACCTGAGACAAAATGTCACATATATGAACCACACAGACACTTAGATCTGTAAAGGATGCCTTAAAGATTCCTCCCATTCATCCATCCTTCTTTCCTTCCTCCTTCCTCCTTTCCATCCTTTCTTCTTTCCTTTCTTTGTTTTTTGATAAGATCTCATGATCTCAGTCTGGTTAGCCTCAACATTATTACATAGCTGAGGATGACATTGAACTTCTGATTGCCTCCACCCTGGTACTGGAATTTCAGGCATGATTGCCACCACACCTGGTTTCTATAACGCTGGAGATAAAAACGAGGGTTTTGTACATGCTACACAAAACACTCTACCAACAAAGCTCCATCCCCAGCCCCTTATAGATTAGTTAGGAAGGCTCCCATCTAAGGCAGACCCAAAGGGGAAGGGGTGTGAGTCTCTTGCTGGAAGGTCTTTCTCGCTCTGTTCTATTCCTACTTGAGACAGGAATTCAGGCTTTACACTTGAGTATTTTTTTTTAAGATAACTTTCAAAAACCTTAACAGATTCTGGTGACTGAGATTGACCGCTCTTTTCCCTAAAGAAAAATCTGAAAGGTTATTAAAAAGAAAAGGCCATAAAACTGGTAATGGAGTCTTAAGGTTTTTTTTTTTTTTTTTTTTTTTTTTTTTTTGCCAAGTAGGGTTGATTCTCTCATAAGGAGTGAATAAACTTTGGCAGTTTTGTCTGTGACTACCTGAATCCTGTGCCCTTAAACTCATGTCTGGTCCTATCCTCCTACAGATCCACACGTATTCCTTCTCAGTCTCTCATGTCAAACACATTCATGGTATCCACAGTGGCAGATGTATAATTCAATTTCTGCTGAGCATGACAATTCTATGGGAGTTTTATGGCAACATGCAGCTCGATGGTAGCTCCATACACTTGGGGAAGCTACCTTCAAAAGTGTTCATTCGACTTTTGACCAATTCATGTGCATAGCAAATCGATAAAAAAGAAAAGCAAGTAACTAATTCTTCAGAATAAAAATAAATAAAGATAGAAAAAGTGTACCAAGTAGCCTACAAAAGGAAGTTTTGGCCGATGAAACAGTCCTGTTTAGACACCTGAAACTCCTTTCTATGTATGTGTGTTTTATCTTAGGTCAATATTCATGATTGGGGCAGGAGCTGTAGCTCACGAGTTTCCATACTCTTGCTTTGCACTCAGGAAAGAAATAAACAGGGAAATGTATGTAGTGTTCAACTTTTGCAAGATTTTTAAAAGCTACAAACCTTTTGTAAACATTAAGTAACTTCCTGTTTTCCCTCTATTTATATGGGGGGGGGGAAACTATAGGAATGGAGGATGGTATTTATTTCTAGAGGCTGGCTAGCTTTAATCCCTGGGAAATCAGGTAGCGGATAAATCATTAAAATGTATTCTTTCCTGTGTCATAGCAAATAAACACTGGAAATGGACTATCTTTCCCTATCATTCATTATGTGTGATGGCAAGAGCTTGGTGTTGAGCACCGACCATTTGCTGTCCATGGAACCTGCAGGGTTGCAGTTTTATGTGGAGATGGCAGTGAGTCAAAAGAGGAGGGGAAGCCTGTGTCAGCAAAGCAAGACAGAGCAGCAACTGAAGTCCTATCCGCTGCTAACCAGACAAACTGCACTGGGAAGGCGTTTTGCCTCGCCCCGAGAGTTGTCGTGCTCGCACCTGGCATGCTCAGTTTCGAAGGCTGTTCTCCCAAGTGCCTGGGCACACTGCGCTGGGGTGCAGTCTCCTGCTTGCTACTTTGCTCTTGGATGTTGGCAGTAGTTCTACCCCAGAACAGACAGAAAGCACAGAAGCACCCTTTGGGTAGCATCTCGTTCCCCTCTGCACACTCCTGTTTGCACATATTTTACAGCCGATTTCTACTCATTCAAAAGAGCCTTTCAGATACTCTGACACCCTCATCAATCGACATCTAAGTCTGAGTAGAGCGGCTTTTGAATGATGAGCAAGTCCTCCACCGTCATTACCATTTCTTACTTAGTGCGGATAGAGTACGACAGAAGGCACGTCAGGCTCAAGACCATGTCTGAGGCGGACAGGCTTGCTTCATCAGCCCAGCCTAGATGATGATAAACTTAGACTTCACTACTTCAGACTCTTGAATCTGGAAAACAACTCAGCTGAAATTTATATACGGAGTATAATGTGAGGCTTGGCTAAAAGCTGAGCTGCAGGGACTTGGTGGAGGTTGGGGGAGAGAGATAGACGGTTTTAAAGGAGGCTAATTTAAAAACCCGAATCAAAGATAAATCAAGTCTCTGAACTTAGAGGAACAACCTCCAAGCCAGAGGACCATGTAGCCCATCACTAGAGGGGGATCCCTCACCCCTGCCTGCCAGGAACAGAAGCCTGGGACAAGCCTGAAGACTCTTCTATGAACCTGTTCCAGCTGGGGCGAGGCAGACATGACCTTTGAGAAGAGCATTCGTCACAATTGGTTCTTGTACCTAAGAAAAAGTAACTATGGGGTCTGAGTGTGTGTGTGTGTGTGTGTGTGTGTGTGTGTGTGTGTGTGTGTGTATCAAACTGGAGAATGCTTTTATGATGTCTCTTGATGAAATATAGCCACCCTCTCGTTCTAAGCAGCCTCTAAATCCTCAAATGTGCGTAAATGGAAAACATGCTGTGGGTCTTTATTCCACTGAGCAGCAAGGAATAAATCAGAGCTCCCCCCTCCTCCCTACCCTCTCTCTGTCTCTCCCCTGATACCTCACAGATGTGCAGCGTTAGAGGGAAGAGCAGAAAATGCTCCACAAAATTAATATGTGGAAACTGCTTATTTACCATAAATGCCTAGCCCAGGGCTTTCTCTACAGTGGCCTGTCAAGATACTAAGCTGATTCTTGCCTTCTGCCTACTGAAATGTCTTCCTCTTCTTTCTGTGGGACGAGAGGTCCCCATTCCCCCCACTAAGAGAAGCTGTTGTTGGTGCCGAGGTATTTGCATCAGTAAGGGGGGGGGGGTCTACAACTTAAATGGTAAACGAAACATTTCATCCATGATATCTAAAATGTGTAAATCACTTTAGGACCCTGCTGGGTTCAAAAATCCTAAATAAACACCCTTCATTAGTATAATTGATATTAAACTGGATGCTGGAGACCCCCATAGATGAATACACATGCAAGAGCTTGCCTTGGAGTTCATTTGTATCTAAAAATATGGAGGAGATATACCACGGCGCTCATGAAAGGCTTTTAACTGATTTTAATAGCAGTCATTACATGAGAAAATGAGACTTCCCCTTGTAACAGAGATGAACCGGGAAGAAACAAAGGAAGAAAGGTAAGGAGTTCAGGGCCCCAATGCCCTGCCAGAATTACTGCTCATCTTTCTTGCTTTCAACCGTTAGCCTGTTCCTTTTGTCAAAGGCTACCACCATCTAATGAAACAATTAGGGCTTGACAGTTTAAATATGCTATTTTGTTCTTTCCCAGCCTAAGTGCCAGGCACGAAGACAAACTATATCCACCACCTTCTACCAGCCCAGCCATTGTTATCCCAGATAGAATGCCCTAAAAATAAAATCCATTTTGTATGTGAAGCTTCATCAAGTCAGGTCATGTTCTGTTCCTTAGGGCCAACTACGGTGTACTAATTTCATTATGCTATTTTTAAATGTGGTCTCCTTGGATCTTTCAGTGTGGCCTACATACCTCAACGGGGCTCCCACTTAATTCGAGGGGCTTTCTTGCTAATCACCTCTCTGCCCAGCCTGCCCTCAGTTACCTCTGTAGGCCTACAGTAGTTGCACAAACTAGGCACAGTGAGGAGAGATATGGTCACTCTCCGGTGAGCCCCAGGTGGGGAGCATCACCGGACACACGAGCTGGGGGAGGGGGATATCTAAGGGGGAGTCCGTTCCTTGAATTCATTATTAAAGTTATTCCAGCTTTCTAAAAGCATTGGGGGTGGGGGTTGCACATAACGAGTATCTTTCTGGCTGCTTTAGTCTGGCCTCTCTAGAGGGAAGAGATCTATTGAATGGATGGACATTATAAAAGGCAATGGATTGGACTGGGTTATGTCATCTGTGCTGGGTAATCCAATAGTGGCCATACAGGCTGTGCAGTCCAGGGAGCTGGATAGCTCAGCCATTCCAATTATGGGCTGAAAGTCTGGGGGGGGGGTTCTGGAGAGTCCATGTAGGAAAGATGAAGAAGTTGGTTCTGAGATCAGTGAAGGGTGTTAGATGTCCTAGAAGAAGGGGTGGATGCCAGAGAAGACAGAGAGCCACAAAGCAATAGTTACTCATATCTTCTTCTATCTGGCTAGGCTGCTGCTGGGGTAGGGGCTCATCTATCTCCTCAGTTAAAGCTTAAAGAAAGCACCCTTTTCAGATCTGCCTGGAGATAGAGAACTTAAGTTTCTTCCATATACTATCAAGTTGATGACCAAAGCTAACCCTTACACTAAGTTACCATCATGAGCTGTACTGAATCTCTCTATCCACTTCTGCTTTGCCTCTTGTATAACGTACATCTTCTAGTTACAGAGTGAACACCTTATACGCATGGGGTTTAAAGAAAAGCCTCTCGCTGTAAGTTATTCTTCTGATCCTGGATCACAAAGCAGCAACTCAAACCCACGATGGCTTGTAGGTATACGGTAGGGTTCTCCTTATCTGGTTTCATTTCCCAGAGTTTCAGTTACTCCACAACACTGAGTAACAAATGCCAGGAATAAACGATTCAGAGAATTTAAGTTGTCCTTGTGTTTTGAGTGGCAGGCTAAAATCTGCTTCCAAACTGCTCCACACCACCCACAGACTGAGTCATCCCTCTGCCCATCTATTCCAAGGTATATGTACTACTCACTCATTAGCAACCCAGTAACATGAGTACTTCTGTCCAAGTAGCCCTTTGTTTACTTTGAACACAGTGGCCCCAAAGCACAAAGATGCTGATGGCAAATAATACACATAGCATAAAACATGGTGATGGGCATGCAGGAAAGAGAAGACCATATATCCTGGCATCAAATGTACACTCTCTAAAGAGAACATCATATATCTAGACATCATATGTACACTCTCTACTGGTGTCTCTTTATTGTGGGTCTTGGAAAGTGTTCTCTACATGTAAGAAGAGACTGTTGCATCATGGACTCTCAAATAAGTGATAAAAAGTTTTCTCTGTTGGCTTCCTGGTCCCCTTCCTCCCTGTTCAAGTCACTGTCTCAGAATGGCTCTCTTCTCCTAGCATCCTCCCCCAACAGTTTCAAGGTAACAATCATATCAGCCAAGTAATTCTAACAAAGACATTTCCCTTTGTTCCAAGTATCACAGCAGGAACCCTCAAACTGGGTCTTTAGAATGCCTTGAGATAGACACACACTCCTCAGCTTACAGTATGGCCAGAGGAATGGAAATCTCTGCTTGACTGCACTTAATTTTGTTATAGGCTTACTAATGCAGCAACAAATTTAGATCCACCCGAGACAAACCACATGAGTAGAAGGAAGGAAGGATGGCCCATCAGAAGTCATTGACATTAGAAGGAAAACATACAGAGTAAACAACAACAACAATATATATATATATATATATATATATATATATATAATGTTCACAATGAAGACCTAAGTCGCTACACACAAAAATGAATATTCTTTAAAACATTATTCTGATTTATTTAGATAGGAATTGGAGACATAGACTTAACACTGGAAAGAGGGAAATATTGGGTTTTCTTGTCATTCATTTGGTGATTTAGACTAACTGGAAGGATATAATATTTCCTTGCCTCAAATTTAAATATTGTCAGAAGGTACCAGAAAGATGAAAAATAAGGAAATTATTCCCGATAAAGATAGGACTAACACACAGTATGCTGTCGCTGGGGGGAAAGCCCCCTCTGTTGAAGTCCTTTATGTGAATCTGATGACCACCTGCCTACTCACTCCAGGATCTATGGTAAAAACTTGCCCATTTTCCTGGACAGGCAGGGCTTTCAATATTTTATTTTTATTTCCTTCTGCTTCCTCGTTTACTTACTCTAAAATTCAACATTTTGGTTGTGATGTGTGGAGGTGTTGGTTGATTTTTTTTTTTTTTTGTTTCTCCTAGTGGAATTGGTTGGATTGTTTGGATGGATATATTAAAATTTACAACCATTTTTTGGGAAATTTTTAGCCCTGTCTCTTCATTTCTCCTTCTGTCTCTTCTGTGTTGAAAGCGTCTATCACCTTATATCAAAGAGTCAGTGGTGCCCAATCTCTCTGAAACATTGGTTTAGTTCTTTTTTCACCCTTGTTCTGTTTCTTAGTGGTTGATACTCTTTACGGATGCAGCTTCATCTGCTCGTTTTTTGCCCCATGAATTTTGAGCTTGGTGTGTGTGTGTGTGTGTGTGTGTGTAATGCCCAAGGTGGCCAGAAGAGGGTGTCAGATCCTTCAGAGCTGGAGCTACAGATAACTGTGATGTCTGGAAGCTTAACTCAAGTCCTCTGCAATATCAGTACAATCTTTTAATTGCTGAGGCATCTTTCCAGCCTCAGTTTTTTTTAACTTTGTAATTCCCATTTTTTTTAATGTTTTCTCTTTGTTGTTACTCCTTTAACAACACATTATCATTATGTCTTCTTCAGTTCATTAGACATGGTTTCCCTTCATTCTCTGAACATATTTTTAATAGATTCAATGAAGGCTGTGTCTGCTAAAGCCATTATTATACTTCTTCCAAAATAAGCTTCTATCATCTGCTATTTTTCTAACACATGTGTACCATTTTTCTGGTTCCTTGACTATTCCCCCGTTTTATAAATATAAAATTATAATATGTTTAGATAATATATTTAGGCAATTCTAGATACTCACATGCCTTAATGGTGCTTTTTTTTGTTGGGTTGGTTGGGTGTTTTTTAGTTTTTGTTTGTTTGGGGGGGTTCTTTTTTTTTTAACTATTTGGTGAGGGATTAGTAATTCTTTGAGTCCCATTTCACATGTACTACACAGCCTTTATGTTTCTTCTCAAGTCCTTTGGCTCCTTTTTACTTTTTAGTCTACTTTCTCAAGGATTCCCCCTCTCTTCTGCATAAGCTACTTGTAAGTCTTGTAAGTCAAAGTTTTTATGTTTGGCTCCTGTATCCTGTTAGAACTCTACCCTACCCCAATGGATGGAGAAGGAGGTTTAAGAAATGCTATAATGTTTCAGGGCGTTGGTGCTTTTGTCCCACGATCAGACAGGGAGGAAGTTATAAAGCTCTGGTTGCTCCCAGGAAGGCGCCACCTTGGACATGCATGGTCTCCCTACCTGGCAAGAGACAGAGTTTCAGCACTGTTTTATGGGCGTGGCCCTTGCACCAGAGCATCTTACTATTCAGCGATATCTAGTGCTTGTGCTGAACAGCTTTGATTGACCTGTGTGCTCAGTGTAACTTTAAGTCTCCCTCGAGTCCTGTTTGGAGTACTTCTGCATAGCTGCCCAGCAGAGAGGCTCGGTCATTCTGCCTTGGCTGTGGTTCCAGAAGAGTTCTGCTCGGCTACCTCTGGCTGCCTTCTCTCTGTTAAACTTCTGGCTGCTGTGCTGGGTTTTACTTGTTGCTGCTCGTTCTACGGAACTACTAACACCCTCTTAATTACCCTCCATTGAGTCACCATTGCCTTCAAAACTATCAGCGCTGGAATTCTCCAAGCCCGTTCTTAAGAATCAACCCTCTCGAGCAGAGTCGTTCTCAGCCCTAGCACAACTACTACATGACCCACACTACAATGGGAGAAAGGACAGTGAGCTGTCTCTCTTAAGCGACATCCTGACTATGGGTGGTAGACTGTAATAAAAGGTGTTGTCTACACGTGCCCTCCCCATGTGCAACCTCCACACATCTGAGAAACATATGACAGGGACCCCAGTCTTCCCAGCCTGCCCTAGCTTGGGTGGACTCTTTGTCCTAGGAGTAAAGGCTAGTGATGGATGGGGTCTTTAGTCCTCTCTGCCTCACTTGGCCTCCACTGAAACTTTTGCTTTCAGGAGCTGGAGTCAGGGGGCAGGGGGAGCCTCATGGGAGTTTGAGGAGAAGGGAAGACTTCTCTTTCTCGACCTTTCTTCTCTTGGCTACACATGTCCAGAGTTAGGACACTCCAAAATCAGAACGTGGAGAGTTGGGTGGGGTGTTAATGACTCAAATGCCACAGAAGCTGGCATAATTGTATAATTATACTCAATAAATTTTCTAACCTGACTCTTACTCTTTCTGTGTATGTGTGTTTCTGTGTGTCTGTGTCTATGGTGTGTGTGTGTGGTGTATGTGTGTCTGTGTCTATGGTGTGTGTGTGTTTCTGTGTATTTGTGTCTGTATGGTACGTGTGTGTCTGTGTTTGTGTGTGTGTGTAAGTATGTTGCTGTGTGTGTGTGTAACCTTATAACAATTTCCATATATTTGAAATAGGATTTTTAAAATATCTTTATGAGCGAAATGGTTGTTGTACTGAGTGTCTCACTGGGCACCGCCACACACTCCGGAAAGCCTTCACACTCCCATTTAACCTCCATGGCTGTTAGTTATAAACCCTAGAGTTGTGGGCCATTCAAGAGCTTAAAGAGTTATCTAGTCTATTCCTTCTGCCTTTGGGCAGGATAATACCTTAGCCAGCCCAGATAGATGAAAATCTATACTGGTTTTGAAAACCTCCAGAGAAAAAACATTTCACAGCCTTCCTTAATAACCTAAATCAGTACTTAACAACTCTCAGTGCCAGGAATTGCTTCCTTGCTCACAACCTGAAGCCCATGTGCTACAGTTTAAAGGCCCTTTTCTCATCATCTGTCCTGGAAGATAGGGAACAGCTGGCCACCACGCAGCACACTTCCTCTGTAGGAGAAACCAGCAGTAGCCTCACACACACACACACACACACACACACAAAACAAAACACACAAAACAAAACAAAACAAAACAAAACTAATCTTTTCAATCCTCCTTTGCTTCTGCCCCAGGAATACATACTATTTCCTCTTATTCTTTGTTCTGTCCTTGAATAACCTTTGTGCTCTCATCTGAAACCTTTTCTCTCTGGCACCCACCCTCCAGAGATTCTAAGTATTTCTCAAGGTCAGAGCCCAGCAGTTTATACCTGAACATGTCAGAGTGCTGGTTAAATATGCAGATTCCGGGGTTCCTTCCTAGATTTAGCCACTCACCATCTTGGCTACGGGTCTGGGCATCAGGAGGCTCTGCAAATTTCCCCGGGGTGGGTCTAGGGCTGCCCAGGTACAGGTGCTCTTAACAAAGAGCTGAGCCCAGAGAGACAGGTACAGGTGCTCTTAACAAAGAGCTGAGCCCAGAGAGATGGCTATCTATGGTACTGAGCTGCAACTGGGTTAACTACCCAGTCAAGTCACATGTATCCTTTGAAGAATTAGAATTCCGAGGCTGCTCCCCAACCTCTCCAGCGCACTGTCTCCGAGACTGCATGAGGGCCAGCAGTCTCTTCAAACGTTTTCTGTTGGATTCCAAGTGAGGTCAAGACAAGCTACCAGTTCTTTAAAGCAGGGTTCATGTCTGGCACTTACGAGCGCAAAGATTAACTCAGAAGGTAGAAAGGCATGCTCCCTGTATTAAGTGAATCAAATTTAAGCCTTAGTTCTTCATCTCTGTTTACCAGATGGCCTATATTCTTTTACCTATATCATGGACTTTTATGGAAATATGTGGCCATGCACAGGGTTGTGTGTGGGTGAAAGAGGAAGATTTTGCACAGCTTTCTACTTCTCCTTCCTCTTCACCTGGGTTGCAATGAATTCAGTGGGTTGTTGAAGTTTGTTTTGCAGCCCTGGGGAATCTAACCCAAGGCCTACACACACTAGGAAAGCATTCTAGTATTGAGATATGGCCCCATCATGGCATGCTCACTCGCTCTCTCTCCCTCCCTCTCTCTCTCTTTTTTCTCTCTCCCCTCTCTCCCTCTCTCTTTCTCTTTCTCTCTCTCTTACAAGTTTAACTTACTTCTACATATTAACAATAGACATATTTTAAAATATTTAATAATTTAAAATAATTATGTGAGAACAAGATAGCCATAATCAAAATTGTGGTACATTCAGATGAACATTCTTATTGTTTATATAAGCATGTGTATTTACATATATATGTAAACAGAAACAGATATATATTTTTAGGAAGAGAGAAGAAATGTGTGCTGAAAAGTATACCGGGCCATGCAAGATTATTGTTTTGTCTTCTTTTGTTAAACTGAGATCTTAATGAACAGTCCTTCCCCAGAGCAGGCACATAAATGAACGACAGACTGTCTGCAGTCACATCAGCAGGCATGATGTCTTTTCTAGTCTGTTCTTACTTCCTGTCTGCTGGATAAATATGAAATAGTGAATAGTCACATTACGGTTCTTGCTGGCTCTTTAAACACTTTCACAACCAGGTCATTCATTAAATGCCAGTGGCTAAAGGATAGAGATGGGATTGAGCAGAAGTGAGCAGAAGATAGCCTGTAACGTTAAACAAAGAAACAAACAAACAAACAAAAATCCTCTCTTTTGTTGTTGAAAGTTTGGGGCCCTTATGCATACTACCCTTAGTGATGAATCTTGATAGCAGATCGCTCTGACATTGAACAACTCCAAGTCTTTTTATTAATGGCAAATACTCTTCTAAGAACTGCATTTACATTATTTTTAATAAACCACTTAAAATAAAAAATAAAGAGATGTTGCAGATGGTATACATTCTTTTAGTTTATAATTGTATTAAGTTTACTCTCTCATATATTAGGATCTGACTACAGTTTCCCTTCCTTCCTTCCCTCCCAGTCCCCCAACAAACATACACACCCCCATCCATTCCTCCTCTGTTTCCCTTCAAATAAGGGCATGCCTGACAGGAATATCAACCAAACATAGCAGATCAAGTTCCAATAAGACTAGGCATCTTCCCTCCACTAAAACTGGATGAGGTAACACCATAGGAGGAGAAGGGTCCCAAAAGAGCAGGCAAAACAGCTACTCCACTCCCACTCTTAGAATTACCCTCCATTGAGTCACCATTGCCTTCAAAACTATCAGCGCTGGAATTCTCCAAGCCCATTCTTAAGAGTCAACCCTCTCGAGTTATACAATCATAACAACATGTCTTTAAAATAATTTTTAAACTTTAATTTATAGATAATAGAATAGATAATAGAATCACAATCTCGGTGTCTGACAAACATATGATATTTCATTTAATGACTAATAAATTTACTAGTAAATTAGCCTTTCCTGTTCTGTGAGGTTCCTTACAATTTTAATACAATAACTTTTTGTTTGTTTGTTTGTTTGTTTGTTTTACTGTGGGTTTTTTTTTTTAAGAGGAACTGGGTTTGACATGAATTAAAAAGGTGGTGTACTTCCTCAAGTCAGTCTTGGAGTGCCTTTCAGTTGTCTTCCTGGGGTGTGGCTGCTACCAAGAAAAGCTTCCAAGCGGTGCCCATGGCTAATGACCAGTTTCAGCTAACATCATAGCCAAAGCTGGGAAGATTCCAGTCATAGTCTTCCTTACAATGTTATATTCATAAAGCATACACCTACGTCCACATTACTGTTGTCCTATCTGCTTGGTATATGTGAGTTGCAGCTTGACAGTTTATATCTGGCGAGCCAGAGAGAGCAAAACAAAGGACCTTTCAAGGAAAGTTTGTAAAGCTGATGGCAGAAACCACATCACTAACACGAGATTAACAGAAATACATTGTCAACCTCTTATGTGTGCCTTATGCATAAGACACACATAAAACCGGTCTGTGCACTAAGCCTTATACACATTTTCATTACTTAAGTTCACTTTTTCCCTCCAATGGTTTGAAATCTATTGTAGTCATTTTCTTTCTCTTGTCACTTATGTTCTGTCTACTAAATGTGCCAGATGCCTTTAGATAAACCAGAATGTATAGGATGTAAAGCTTTTTATGTAGCATCCCAGGTTCTTAAAAAAAATGCAGAACTTTCCAAACTAAACGGGTGCCCAGTGAGTAAACTTTCTAGAAAGTTCTGTGAATTGAAGTAGTTCGGCCAGCAGTTCTAACCGGAGGCAGAGACAGTGGTATTGAAAGAAAGGCTGGTTATTTCAAAAATCAAACTGTACGGTTAACCTATTTACCTAAGAAAGTGGTAGAAATGGGTAGGAATTGTATTTTTGCCTAATTATTGTAACCAATTGCTCCTGCTGATTGAGTTCATTGGATGAGTGTTGACTGCGCTTGCCAGGACCAGATAGAATCACTTCTCCATGAATGGAGAAGTGATACAGATGTATATAAGATATCCTTAAACCAATCTTGACTTGGCTGCACCTTGCTGATTTCCATAATCCTGCCCATTATATTGATTGCAGGATTACTATTTTGAAATAAACTATTCCATGTCATATCGCATGAGCCCTTACTTAATTTTACAGACTTAGGCTAAAAGGAGACTGTAACGGACTTTTTTTTTCATTAGGCCAAGTTGCATCTCCTCCAAGCTGGTGTATTAAAAGAACTGTGATGAACTCAGACACTGCCCCCTGTGCAATCTGGAATAGATGCTTATCTTCTGGGATGATACAGCTCCAGCTGGCAAGGGCCTCCCTTAGCCAGTAATCCACATGGATGGAACAGTCAGTCATGAAGAAGCAAATCGAGAATATCCGAAGCATCACCAGGAAGGAACCGGCTCAAAAATTTGAATTTCCAATACCCAGCATTGCCAGGAAGAGTCTCTTTAATAGTAACTAACTACTTTGACAAACTAGGATGTTTATGTGTGGGCACTAATCATCTTTATTATTTTTTAGGAAAATATCCGCTTGCCTTATTTGTGGAAAAAAAAAAAAAAAAGAAATGAACTCTTCTAATGGTGACCATTGAAATTTTTCTTGAAGAAAAGCATTGATCTGGATTTGCAATGATTTCATCATTGACCCAGTAGCCATGGGAGCACAAAGCCATGGATAAAAGCAGTGCTTAGAGATCACAAGTTGGTTCTCATCAGGTAAAATTGTACTATAAATTCAAAAGGTGGCAAAGGTTATATCCATTGAATTAACATCTGAGATGATAAATACTATAAAAACCACCCTTAAATATAATTTGCTCTGCTAGCCTTAGATTTTAAAAAAAGATTGGTTTTTAAGCTTGAGATATGATTTTTAAAATGTTTCTAGGGTTAAGTTCAATAGTTTCCTGAGGGAAAGAGCTGTAAGAAGATGCATACAAGATATTTTAGGCTGTTTTGGATGTCTTCAGGAGCACAGATAGGTATATTTCTTTTTCACTCTGGATCATCAGAAATCTCAGATTTGGTTTTCTCCCAAGGGGGAGAAATCAAGAATCTGTAGAGAAAGTGACCAATTTTTGATTTAAGAAGCCTAGAATTACTATATCACATGCAATATTACACCTGGAAAACGCAGTATCCTTTTCTGGCTTCCTTTGATGAATCTCGTCCTTTAAAAATTTAATATTATTTGTACAAAATACATTAAAGCAGAAAAAAATGTAAGCTGAATTGTTATTAAATTCCTGCAAATGAAGTCACTAAATTATAATAGTAAAGCATTACTATGCAAATTGGAGCTAATTTTACAATATCCCTATCTAATTATTTACAGTGTATGGAATTATGGCACCGTTAAGCAGGACAGGATGTTGTGCGAAACAGTGTGTTTTTAATTTGAGCCATTTTTACTTCCTGTGATTTTTTTTCCCCTTAGTTATAGCAAGCATGGAAAAGGATTTAGCATGGAGAAAACAAGGGCAGATGTCTCCTTCATTGTGTACTCAAGGACTTAGCTAATTAATATTTTCCATGTGCTTCAAGTGCAGCGATGGAGACGGCGCTCTCTTCCGAGGTGCGTGAAGCTTCCTCTCTCTCCCCCACCCCCATTCTTTATGAGATATCAGGCAGAACAGGCTACAAAGATTTGCTCCAAGGAATATTTTTAAGAGATTTGTTTTGAGATGAAGGGCTCCTTGAGAATGAGGCTTCTTAAGTGGCCCTAAGCCTCCAGCTGTGTTTCTCTCCAAAAAGGGCTAGAGAAGGCTGCTCGCGACGTGGCACCGCAGAATTACCTTTGAAACGGTACTTAAGGAAAGGCTTGGAGAAGACAAGACCACTTTCCATCCAGAGGAGAAATCACATTGAATAAACAGTTTTAGTGAGAGGTCGCTGGATGCTGCTGCCTTAGTGAGGCCTTCCTCTTCTTAGATAAGCAAAACAGTATTCGGATTCATTTATGGAGGGCCGTCTGCTTCCTGTTGCCCCCAACAATCCTAGTTTTATCCTTCCTTCTACTCAGCGATTTCATATAAGCTAAACTGTCGGCATATGAGAAACCTCTCTGCCAATGAGACGAATTTTTTTTTTTTTCCTTCAGAAAGCCTTGCCAAGTTTATGAGCCAAGAAATAGCTGAATTATAAAGCCTGGAACTTCAAAGAGAAAAAGGAGCGAATGGTACTAGGTATTTTTTGTAAAATACCTTTGACTTAAAATCAGCAAGGACTAATGGGTATGAGGAAAACATAGTCAAGGTTCAGGGTGTGATGGGTTGGTGCTTGCGCACGCGCGCCCACATGTGCACGTGTGTGTGTGTGTGTGTGTGTGTGTGTGTGTGTGTGTGTGTGTGTGTGTGTTTGTGCTGCGTGCACACGTGTGTGAATGTCTGACAATAAGAGTACGCCCACAGAAGGAGCCCTCCTTGCCTGCTTATTTTCCATTCTTAGCATAGTAAAGAATGACTATTAATTCAAAGGAGAGAGATGTCAGATGAGGAGGACCTCATTGTTTTTCTCTTGATTGGCACAGTCTGTTCTTCTGGGAGCCACACGTTGTCAACGGGGTACCAGGGCTTTCCTGGAAAAAATCACTTTGAAAATCCACCTGATCGTCGGTTATATAAGAGTAAGACAAGGTTTCCCTCATTTTCAATTCTTTGAAAGCCTTTATTTAAACTCCAAAGGTACATCTACTTTTACAAAACCCGCTGGAAATGACCCATGATATTTTCCCACTCCCAGAGGACTGTGTGTTGCGACAGAATAAGAGCACACACTACCCCCTAAATGGAGACAACAGTTTTATTCCGGATAGCATTAGGAGTTCTATTTACTAGTAACAGAGACAAGACACAACAACAGATTGAAGCAGTTGATTGCTCTCATATGGAAGAAGTTTTGTGACAAGCAGCCTTGGGCTTGGGGAATTTCCCCCCTTCACTCTGCGGCCCTACCCTTACTTAAATCCTGGTTCTCATCATCATCATCATCATCAAAGGTGGCTTGGCTGTTCACATACTGGTCACATCCAGGTGGGGGTGATTGATAACAGAAAGGGATACAGTTTGATGGTCTCCCTTTAATAATATCTCTTCAAAAGTTCTTCAAACAACATTCGCTTATGTAATCAAGTCATTATTTGGAAATCCCTTTGGCGTTAAAGAAAAAAAAAGTAAAGTAGAGAGCTAGGGATGGACCTTTGTGTTAAAACATTTGTCTAACATGTTCAAGGTGCTGAATTCGTCCTCTAGTGCCACTAGAAAAAATATTCAGGGGCATATAAGTGAAATCAAGTTGCTGCTGCTCCTCTGAAAATATAAATTTTCCACAGTTCCCTGCATAGTTTATCTACTATAAGCATAGGCCATTCACGCCACCGCATCCTCACTACTTAAAAAACATAAATACATTGCCAACTTGAGGACCTCAACATATGGAATAAAGGTGCAATCCCACAAGTAAAGCTGCCACTTATTATTCGTTCGTAGCTATATTGTCACTTGCCAACTCATCCTATATACCTTTGCTCATTAGTTATTTATGGTTAAGCAACTCTCAATTTTTCATGACAGTGAGACATATTGTCATGGATAACAAGTTACGGATAGGGCTGTTGAAAATCTCAAATCCAACACCAGTGTTCAAAGTTATTTTTTTATTCTTATTTAAATTATCAGTTGAATTTCACACATGCAAAGATAAACGAGGGAACCAAATCCTGTGCTTGTAGACAAACCCACACACGGAAGAAAATTATAGTTCATACAAGTGAAAAAGGCAGAGGAATTCTTTTGTTGTCTAAAAGAAGTTGTCAAGAAAAGTGTCTTAATATTTCGGTGTGTTGGTGTGAACGATGTGGCATTTAAAGATGAAGATGCATAGCAATGGCTTTTCCTCTTCTTTCTATCAGTTTTCCTGCGAACCCTGACAAACTGGTCTCAACAGGAGCTAAACGCTGAAGTCAATGCGACACTGACGTTTCCAGGAAACATGTGGATTGTGCCACCTGTACAAAAGGATGAGTGAGATGCCTGACTTTCCCACAATCAGGGCTGATGGTAGAATCCTTGCCTGGCCTGCATAAGATCCTCCTCAATTTCCAGCACTACAGACAAACACAACACAAGAAAGCAGAGAAAAGCCATGAGACTCTTGAGCTGGTTATGAAACATCATAGCTTTTTTTTCTTTCATTCAGTAAGACTTCTCAAGGATTCAGTCACAGCCTTTACCTAGCCCAGGTTAAGCCACCAGGTCTTTCTTTCTCTCTCTCTCTCTCTCTCTCTCTCTCTCTCTCTCTCTCTCTCTAGATATACATATGTATGTATGTATGTATGACCTTATTTATTTGTTGACATTGCTCTTTTATTTTGATATTATAATTACCTATTTTCCCTTCCCCTTTCTTCCTACAAACTCTCCCATATACCCCACCTCTTGTTTCCTTTCAATTCATGGTTTCTTTTTTTTTTTCATTAATTGTTGTTACATGTATATACATATGCATATACATATATTTCTAAATAACCTGCTCAGTCTGTGTAATGTCACTTGTATATATGTTTTTAGGGCTGACCATCTGGCTTTGGATAAACAACTGGTGTCCTCTTCCATGGGAAAGTCTATTTCTCCTGCTCTCAGCATTCCTCATTTGCCTATAGTTCTTTGTGTGGGATTTGAGGCCTCTTGGGGTTTCCTCCTCTCCTTGAGAGCATCAATTGTTGTCTTTGTTCAGCTCATGTTTAGGTAGTCATGTTACTGAGACTATGGGTGTAGCTTATGACATTACAAGGAGACACAGTCTCACAACAAGCTCTCTGATCCCCTAGTTCTTATTTCCACCCCCTCTCCAGCAATGTCCACAAAGTCTTAGGTGTGAGAGTTATTTTGTAGATGTGTCCATTGAGTCTGAGCTATAAAACTCTGCGTTCTGATTGATTATAGTGGTTTTCCATAGTGATCTCTGTCTTTTGCTAAGGGAAGTTTTTTTAATGTGGAGTAGGAATTACACTGATCTGTGTGTATAAGGACTCATATTTTAGAATGTAGTTAGGAATCATGAAGCTTTTGTAAAGTAGTGGTTGTTGGCTCTCTTCCAAGATCCATGATTTCACAAGTCCTGGGGAGTTGGCTAAGTTTCCAGTACCAGGCATTATTTCCCACTTGAGTGAGTCTTGAGTCCAATTAGAGAGCTGTTGTTACCACCAAGGTATGTGTGCCACTAATGCACCCTCTGGGTTCTTGTGGCATGCTGGTCATTGTTGTTTGTTGTTCGTGGGCATCACAGCTGGATAGGACTGCTGCTTGCTTCCCTCCTTTGGAAGCCTGTGTGTTGCCTTCAGATACCATGAAAACCGGTCTGCAAGAAAGAAACATTCAGGTCAGTTCCAGCTCAGGGACCTCTGGACCCTCTACCTCACCTGCTTGGTGTCTTGAGCAAGATGAATTTACCTTCCATCTATGCATGACAACCAAGGGCAAAAGCAATAACGTGCATGTGTTTGAAGTATCCATGAAAACTCTGATCAGCAGCATGAAAGAAGGAACCTTCTGCCACCAGGGCCTCTTCAGTAATGGACAATAAACCTCATTTCACTTGTAACTGCCTCTGCATCTCTGGTTTTCTGCCTCAGTAATGAGAAACTTTGAGGGAAGTAATTAAAGCTTCTAATGCCCAAGTCCTCATCTCTAAAATGCCACAAAACTGTAGATGACAAGAAGGACAGACCCGCGGGGCAGTGGTGAGACACGCCTTTAATCCCTGCACTTGGGGGGCAGAGGAAGGCAGATTTCTGAGTTTGAGGCCAGCCTGGTCTACAGAGTAAGTTCCAGGACAGCCAGGGCTATACAGAGAAACCCTGTCTTGAAAACAAACAAACAAACAAACAAACAAACAAAACAAAAGGACAGACCTGACATAGAGGTGGCTTGAAAATAGGTTAGGTATCAGAAACTAAGCAAGGGGGCTGAAGAAATAGCTGAGTAGGTAAGAATACTTGGTGTTGTGTAAGACTCAGGTTTTTATGTGCCCACATGGTGTTTCCTCATGAGTTCAAGGGGACCTGACAACTTCTTTTGACCAGGCATGAATATCTTGCACATGCATACAAACATGTAGGAAAAAAAATCATACACATAAAATCATTTTTTAAAGGAAAGAAGAATAGGAATCATCAAACAATGTTCTTAGCCTTTCATAGTTGTTTGGGAGAGAGGCATAAGTCATTCAGACACGTGCAATGACAAGGATTAGCTAGCAGACTGGACATGTATCAGTTTTGAAAGGAAAACCTAAACTATGCTTAATTGCACAATTATAATGAACATCACTTTAATTTTCTATGAGAGTTCATAAATTACTTCACCATCTTGTTTAGCTTGGCAATCATAGAGATTATGCGAGATGTTCATTGTACAGCCTAAAATAGCAGTTAGCAAGGTGTTTTGCTGAATAAGGTACCCAGGAAAAAAGATTATCTGTATTCAGCCTAAACATGGCTTACAAGTATTATCAACTAGTTCTTAGATCAAAAGGTTTCCATTAAGCCATCTGTACTTCCATAAAACACGTGGACTCCACATCTCAAGATGGTGGAGTTAAGAAGTCTTATCTACTCCTTAGTAAACATTTCTATTTTCTAGATTGGTCATACATTTTTTTTTCTGACTTCATATATTATGTATGTGAGAGTGTCACCATGCCTGGATTTGTCTGGAGAAGCATAAAGTGATTTGTGTACTCACATGAGCATGTGTAGGACATGTTTATTTTAACTAAATTCAAAGGTTTGATATAAACATCTGATATAATATTCCTTCAAAGAAACAACTTTAAATGTTTAATTGATTCCAGAATTTTAAAACTTATACAAAATATCACAGGACTTTCTCTTGAAAATGCCCCAAACCCATGAAAGGAAATCATACTGATATTTTACAAATTGTATTTTACTTAAAAACAGTACCGCCCAGATAGCTAACTCAACTATTCTAATTTTGGTTTTAAGAAAGTTTCCTCTCTCTTACATGAAGTGAACCTTCATCCATAAAAATGTGCCTTCTGAGAGGATGCTGGGAAGGCTCTGGAGGCAATTACAAAAAGGTAGCATTTTAAGAAGATTTTTAAATAAATGTACTATTGAAGTTTGGCTATGGCCCCTAGAGGTCTGTTATGAAGTGAGAGACTCACAGGAGGATGGATCCTGATGGGGTTCTTTTTATAAAGCAACCGTCTCAGGTATGCCATCTGCTGAGCCTTCCTGATTCTGTCAGACAGGAATATTTTCATCATTTCTTCCTCGGGGAGAAGACAAGGCACACAGACCAGGATAGAAGCTGGGAGAGCATGGGAAAGCTTCTAACATACATCTCAGAATGAGGAAGAAAGAAAACCCCAAAAGGAAAACAGAATATATGTGCCAAAAGACAAAAAGATGGGTCTATGACTTGTTTTAATACTTAGCAGATATTATTTCAATGATCTTGTTGGTGATAATTATCAATGAGCATTTACCACAGGCCAATCACCATGCATGTTCCTTAATATGCGATACTTCATACAACCTGTTCTAATAAGTGCATCTAAGTGAGATGGTATCACCAGTGCCTTACATAGGCGTAGGTGGAGAAGACTTCCCTGTAAGTAAACGGTGTAGATAGCATTCTGGTTCACGTTTCCATGACATCAAAGTCAAGATACACTCATGTCATGAAATGAACAAAAACCAGCACCTCCAGAGACTTTTCTTTCTGAGCATCAACAAGCTCAGAAACAGCTAAGACACTGTCTCAGAGAATGTGGACAGTCTGTTGATATAAGCCCATATCATATGATTCCTCTTGATTCTACACATGTTTTATTATGGCCTCCTGTACCCCCTGAGAGCTCAAAGTACATATCAGAGGTTAGGGAGGCACCAGCTCAATACCAGCTTAATTAACATGATACTTCATAGCCACAGTGCCGCTTTATTAGATTAACTTCCCTTTTAATACTGACAAAAAACTTTCTGCTGAAGTTTCTGGAACATGACTATTTCCTAGAGTATGTGACACTCCCTGTGTCATGGTAGGTTATTGCTGGGAGTTCACTACATACTTGACAAACTTCTCTACAAATCCTGGTACTTTTAGATTGAGTTTTAAAGGAATAGATTTAGTTATGGCATTTCCAATACACTGCCAATCATGAACATATTAGGTTATCTGTTCCCTCCCCATCCCTCTCATTACACAGCACCATGCTTCATTCCTTTGATTTCACACATCCCTTTCTAGCCCCCTTTGATTCCCTTTTCATTTTCCTTTGTAAATCAAAATAAAGAGGAAACAAATAGGTAGCGAGTGTTGTCTCCTTTCTACCTGATTTTTTATCAGAAATTACACGAACTGCTCTTGTTTATTTTTTTTCTATTTTTCTACTTTTATTGAAAATATTTTTAAAAACAATATATTCTAATTATGGTTTCCTCTCTACAGCCCCCAGTTCATCCC
Source organism: Mus minutoides (assembly GCA_902729485.2). Lineage (NCBI taxonomy): Eukaryota > Metazoa > Chordata > Mammalia > Rodentia > Muridae > Mus > Mus minutoides. The sequence goes on from CACVCL010034069.1 coordinate 29,833, forward strand.
TACCTTCTACACAATGCCACGTGCTTTCTACCTCTCATTGGAAAACAGACACTAAGGTCTAATAATAAAATTAAAAAGAACAGAGACAAATTGAAAAATGACAAAACAAACAAACAGAAGCCAAAGAGTGTGGTAGTAACTTTTACTGGCTCCAGATAATAGAATGTGATGAGAGCCATACCCAAGCTGTGAAAATTCATGGCTTAGGCAGAGCAGAGTATGCTTTCTTCTGCTCTAACTATCCCTAAGCTTAGAAGCTTATAACCCCTGGAAATCAAATCTTCTGCAAGCCCAGACCGTGAAGACTCCAGCTTCCAGCCTCTGTCTGTTAACCTAGGCCCAGACTGTTTCAACCTCCAGGACTTACTGCTGAATAAGCTCCCCCTTTCTAGTTCTTTCTGAGTACTGGCTAGCTGGTGGTTGTTTGTTTGTTTGTTTGTTTTGTTTTGTTTTTTGTTGTTGTTTATTTTGTTTGTTTGTTTTATTTTGTTTTTATTGAATATTTTCTTTATTTACATTTCAAATCCTATCCAGAAAGTTCCCTATACCCTCCCTCCGCCCTGCTCCTCTACCCGCCCACTCCCACTTCTTGGCCCTGGAATTCCCCCGTACTGGGACATATAAAGTTTGTAAGACCAAGGGACCTCTTGTCCCAATGATGGCTGAGTAGGCCATCTTCTGCTACATATGCATCTAGAGACACAAGCTCTGGGGGTACTGGTTAGTTCATATTGTTGTTCCACCTAAAGGGTTGTAGACCCCTTCAGCTCCTTGGGTAATTTCTCTAGCTTCTCCATTGGAGGCCCTGTGTTCCATCCTATAGATGACTATGAGCATCCCCTTCTATATTTGCCAGGCACTGGCATAGCCTCATTCGAGATAGTTATATCAGGGTCCTTTCAGCAAAATCTTGGTGGCATATGCAATAGTGTCTGGTTTGGGGGACTGATTATGGGATGGATCCCTGGCTGCAGCAGTCACTGGTTGGTCCATCCTTTTGTCTCAGCCCCACAATTGATCTCTGTAACTCCTTCCACATTTGTTTTGTTCCTAATTCTAAGAAGGGGCTAAGTGTCCACACTTTGGTCTTCGTTCTTCTTGAGTTTCATGTGTTTTGCAAATTGTATCTTGGGTATTCTAAGTTTCTGGGCTAATATCCACTTATCGGTGAGTGCAAATCTAGTGACTTCTTTTGTGATTGGGTTACCTCACTCAGGATGATACCCTCCAGATCCATCCATTTGCCTAGGAATTTCAAAAACTCATTGATTTTAATAGCTGAGTAGTACTCCATTGTGTAAATATACCACATTTTCTGTATCCATTCTTCTGTTGAGGGTCATCTAGGTTCTTTCCAGCTTCTGGCTATTATAAATAAGGCTGCTATGAACATAGTGGAGCATGTGTCCTTATTACCAGTTGGAACATCTGCTGGATATATGCCCAGGAGAGGTATTGCTGGATCCTCCAATAGTACTATGTCCAATTTTCTGAGGAACTGCCAGACTGATTTCCAGAGTGGTTGTACCAGCTTGCAATCCCACCAAAAATGGAGAAGTGTTCCTCTTTTTCCACATCCTCACCAGCATCTGTTGTCACCTGAATTTTTGATCTTAGCCATTCTAACTGGTGTGAGGTGGAATCTCAGGGTTGTTTTGATTTGCATTTTCCTGATGATTAAGGATATTGAACATTTTTTCAGGTGCTTCTCAGCCAGTCGGTATTCCTCAGTTGAGAATTCTTTGTATAAGGTCCCATTTGTCAATTCTTGATCTTAGAGCACAAGCCATTGCTGTTCTCTTTAGGAGTTTTTCCCCTGTGCCCACATCTGCAAGGGTTTACCCACTTTCTCCTCTATAAATTTCAGTGTCTCTGCTTTTATGTGGAGCTCTTTGATCCACTTAGACTTGAGCTTTGTACAAGGAGATAAGAATGGATCAATTCACATTTTTCTGCATGATGACTGCCAGTTGTGCCAGCACCATTTGTTGAAAATGCTGTCTTTTTTCCACTGGATGGTTTTAGCTCCTTTGTCAAAGATCAAGTGACCATAGGTGTGTGGGTTCATTTCTGGGTCTTCAATTCTATTCCATTGATCTACATGTCTGTCACTGTTCCAGTACCATGCAGTTTTTATCACAATTGCTCTGTAGTACAGCTTAAGGTGATTCCACCAGAGGTTCTTTTATTGTTAAGAATAGTTTTTTGCTATCCTAGATTTTTTATTGTTCCAGATGAATTTACAAATTGCCCTTTCTAGCTCAGTGAAGAATTGAGTTGGAATTTTGATGGGGATTGCATTGAATCTCTAGAATGTTTTCGACACGATAGCCATTTTGACTATATTAATCCTGCCAATCCATGAGCATGGGAGAGCTTTCCATCTTCTGAAATCTTCTTCAATTTCTTTCTTCAGAGACTTGAAGTTCTTGTCATACAGATCTTTCACTTCCTTAGTTAGATTCACACCAAGGTATTTTATATTGTTTGTGACTATTGTGAAGGGTGTTGTTTCCCTAATTTCTTTCTCAGCCCGTTTATCCTTTGTGTAGAGAAAGGCCATTGATTTGTTTGAATTAATTTTATATCCAGCTACTGCACTGAATCTGTTTATCAGGATTAGAAGTTCTCTGGTGGAATTTTTAGGGTCACTTATATATACTATCATATCATCTGCAAAGAGTAATATTTTGACTTCTTCCTTTCCAATTGGAATCCCCTTGATCTCCTTTTGTTGTTGAATTGCTCTGGCTAGGACTTCAAGTACTATATTGAATAGATAGGGAGAAAGTGGGCAGCCTTGTCTATTCCCTGATTTTAGTGGGATTGCTTCCAGTTTCTCTCCATTTAGTTTGATGTTGGCTACTGGTTTGCTATATATTGCTTTTATTATGTTTATGTATGGGCCTTGAATTCCTGATCTTTCCAAGACTTTTATTATGAATGGGTGTTGGATTTTGTCAAATGCTTTCTCAGCATCTAAGGAGATGATCATGTGGTTTTTGTCTTTGAGTTTGTTTGTATAGTGAGTTACGTTGATGGATTTCCAATATTAAACCATCCCTGCATTCCTGGGATGAAGCCTACTTGGTCATGATGGATGATCGTTTTGATGTGTTCTTGGATGTGGTTTGCAAGGATTTTATTGAGTATTTTTGCATCGATATTCATGATAGAAATTGGTCTGAAGATCTCTTTCTTTGTTGGATCTTTGTGTGGTTTACGTATCAGAGTAATTGGGGCTTCATAGAATGAATTGGGTAGAGTACCTTCTGTTTCTATTTTGTGGAATAGTTTGAGGAGAGTTGGGATTAGGTCTTCTTTGAAGGTCTGATAGAACTCTGCACTAAACCCATCTGGTCCTGGGCTTTTTTTGGTTGGGAGACTATTGATGACTGCTTCTATTTCTTTGGAGGAAATGGGACTGTTTAGATCATTAATTTGATCCTGATTTAACTTTGGTGCCTAGTATCTGTCTAGGAAGTTGTCCATTTCATCCAGGTTTTCCAGTTTTGTTGCCTTTTTCATTTCTTATTTTGTTAATTAGAATACTGTCCCTGTGCCCTCTAGTTAGTCCGACTAAGGGTTTACCTATCTTGTTGTTTTTCTCAAAGAACCAGCTCCTGGTTTAGTTGATTCTTTGAATAGTTCTTTTTTTTTTTCCACTTGGTTGATTTCAGCCCTGAGTTTGATTATTTCCTGCCATCTAGTCTTCTTGGGTGAATTTGCTTCCTTTAGTTCTAGAGCTTCTAGGTGTGCTGTCAGGCTGCTAGTCTATGCTCTCTCTAGTTTCTTTTGGGAGGTACCAGGGGTGTAAGTTTTCCTCTTAGGAATGCCTTCATTGTGTCCCATAAGTTTAGGTATGTTGTGGCTTCATTTTCATTAAACTCTAAAAAGTCTTTAATTTCTTTCTTTATTTCATCATTGACCAAGGTATCATTGAGTAGAGTGTTGTTCTGTTTCCACGTGAATGCTGGCTTTCTATTATTAATGCTGTAATTGAAGATCGGCCTTAATCCATGCTGATCTGATAGGATGCATGGGATAATTTCAATATTTTTGTATCTGTTGAGGACTATTTTGTGACTGATTATATGGTCAATTTTGGAGGAGGTACCATGTGGTGCTGAGAAGAAGGTATATCCTTTTGTTTTAGGATAAATGTTTTGTAGGTATCTATTAAATCCATTTGTTTCAATTTCTGTTGGTGTCCATGTGTCTCTGTTTAGTTTCTGTTTCCAGGATCTGTCCAATGGTGAGAGTGGGGTGTTGAAGTCTCCCACTATTATTTTGTGAGGTACAATGTGTGCTTTGAGCTTTACTAAAGTTTCTTTTATGAATGTGGTTGCTCTTGCATTTGGCGCATATATATTCAGAATTGAGAGTTCATCTTGGTAGACTTTACCTTTGATGAGTATGAAGTGCCCAGCCTTGTCTTTTTTGATAACTTTGGGTTGAAAGTCAATTTTATTCGATATTAAAATGGCTACTCCAGCTTTTTTCTTAGGACCATTTGCTTGGAAAATTGTTTTCCAGCCTTTCACTCTGAAGTAGTTTCTGTCTTTTTTCCTGAGGTGGGTTTCCTGTAAGCAGCAAAACGTTAGGTCCTGTTTGTGTAGGCAGTCTATTAGTCTATGTCTTTATATTGGGGGATTGAGTCCATTGATGTTAAGAGAAATTAGAGAAAAGTAATTGTTGCTTCCTGTTATTTTTGTTGTTAAAGTTGGAATTCTGTTCTTGTGGCTGTCTTCTTTTAGGTTAGTTGAAGGATTACTTTCTTGCTTTTTCTAGGGTGTGGTTTCCCTCCTTGTGTTGGTGTTTTCCCATTATTATTCTTTGAAGGGCTGGATTCGTGTCAAGGTATTGTGTGAACTTGGTTTTGTCATGGAATATTTTGGTTCTCCATCTATGTTAATTGAGAGTTTTGCTGGGTATAGCAGCCTGGGCTGGCATTTGTGTTCTCTTAGGGTCTGTATAACATCTTTCCAGGTTCTTCTGGCTTTCATAGTCTCTGGTGAGAAGTCTGGTGTAATTCTAATAGGCCTGCCTTTATTTGTTACTTGATCTTTTTCCCTTACTGCTTTTAATATTCTATACTTATTTAGTGTACTTGTTGTTCTGATTATTATGTGTCGGGAGGAATTTCTTTTCTGGTCCAGTCTATTTGGAGTTCTGTAGGCTTCTTATATGTTCATGGGCATCTCTCTCTTTAGGTTTGGGAAGTTTTCTTTTATAATTTTGTTGAAGATATTTGCTGGCCCTTTAAGTTGATAATCTTCATTCTCATCTATCTCTATTATCCGTAGGTTTGTTCTTCTCATTGTGTCCTGGATTTCCTGGATGTTTTGAGTTAGGATCTTTTTGCATTTTGCAATTTCTTTGATTGATGTGCCCATGTTCTCTATGGATTCTTCTGCACCTGAGATTCTCTTTTCCATCTCTTGTATTCTGTTGCTGATGCTCGCATATGGCTCCTGATTTCTTTCCTAGGGTTTCTATCTCCAGAGTTGTCTCACTCTGGGTTTTCTTTATTTTTTCTATGTCCCTTTTTAGGTCTTGGATAGTTTTCTTCAATTGCATCACCTATTTAGCAGTGTTTTCCTGTGATTCTTTAAGAAATTCTACTTCTTTAGCGCTGTTCTCCTATATTTCTTTAAGTGAATTATTGAAGTCCTTCTTCAGGTCCTCTACCAGTATCATGAAATATGATTTTGAATCTGAATCTTGCTTTTTGGGTGTGTTGGGGTATCCAAGACTGGCTGAGGTGGGAGTGCTGGATTCTGATGATGGTGAGCGGCCTTGGTTTCTGTTGGTAAGATTCTTTAATATTTTTTGAGACAAGGTCTTTTTTTTTTTTTTTTTTTTTTCTGAGACAAGCTTTCTCTGTATTGCCTAGCTGTCCTGGAACTCACTCTGTAGTCCAGGCTGGCCTAGAACTCAGAAATCAGCCTGTCTCTGCCTCCCAAGTGCTGGGATTAAAGGCATGCACCACCACACCTGGCTTTGTTGGTAAGATTCTTAAGTATTTGCCTTTCACCATGTGGAGGTAGTTGTTATAGTAGTCTCTGGTTGGAGCCTGCCTGTTCCTCCTGTGATTCTGTTAGCCTCTGTCAGTTGTCCTGGGAGTCCAGCTCTCTTCTGAGTCTCAGTGGTCAGAGTACTCTCTTCAGGCAAGCTACCCTCTTGCAAGGAAGGTACACAGAGGTCTAAAGTTCAGACTTGCCTCCTGGTTGAAGATGAAGGCCTGAAACAGGGCTTGTCCCAGAAGATGGGTTGCCTACACAGTCTATGCACTCACCTGCACAGCCTGCTCTGGGGGTCGCAGCCCTCCCGGGTGGCCACATCTCCTCTGGCAGGGAAGGTGCCCGGATTTCTGCAGCCAGAAACAGGGGTCTGTCCCAGAAGCTGAGTGTCTTCTGCCTGTCCCAGAAGCTCTGTTGCTTCTGCACTCTGCTTGCTCACCCTCTGCAGTCTGCAAGCTGATCTTGGCACACTGGTCTCAGAGGGGTGGCTAGTTGGTTTAATTCAGCTGTTCTGGCTCAAATTCTTCTCCAAACTGACTGATTCAATCTGACTTCTCTCAGCTTCTGACTGAATTGCTCTGCTTGGCCTCAAACTAATTCTAGAGGCCAAGTTCTAGTCTTCTGGCTCCTTCTCATTCTCTCGCTCATTCTGTTTTCACCTGTGTCTAGCTTGTTCTCTCTGCAACCTGTCTCTGTAAAACTATCCCAGTTTAAAAAAATGCCCCACTAAAAACTGCCTCTGAACTCCACCAACTGAACTGTGAATAACTGAACTGCCACAAACTCAACTCCCCTGCTCTGCCCCTCAACTCACTCTCAATGTTACTGACTGATGAAAACTCAATACATGCCTCTGCCTCTTGAGTGCTGGGATTAAGAGCAAGTACCACCACTCTTAGACCTAAGCTTTTCTTTTCCTGAAACTCGATCTATACCAGACTGGCCTTGAACTCAGAGATCTACTTGCCTCTGTCTCAGGGATTAAAGGTGTGTCTGTATCCCCTCCTCCCCCTCCTCCTCTTTCTCTTCTTCTTACTACTGCTTTTCTTTTTCTTCTCTTCCTCCTCCTATTCTCCCTCTTCCCCCTCTTCCTTCTTCTCTTGTCTACTGCTTCCACCCCTTTTATATTTCCACCCTTAATATCCATTTCTAGTTCCTTAGAGGGGTAACCCAGGGTATATCCCATAGGAATCCAGTTTTCCACTAGTCATTTTGCTCCATGAAAACACCATTACTGATTCCTCAAATTTTAATACCTAGACAGATGTATGTGCTCTATTAAAGTGGAAGTATTACAGCTCGTGGTGTATTGCAAGCCACGAATAATCTTCTGTTCCATATTGGTACTCAGTTAGTTTTGGTTGACCAGGCAATTCTAATGGACCTTTTGCTTAATGTCTAATTAATTGGAGGGAGAAGGACTTTGGCCTGTCTTTCTCCTTTGGGGGCTTCCTCCTGTTGCACTTTATTTGAGATTATGAGTGAGTGTGATTTCAGATGAGAAACATTTAACAGTGAGTCAGGGAGATGAGATTTCACTGAGATGCAGAACACAGGAAGAGAAAATGTGTGAAAAATCACGTTGACTGGGTTGTCTTGGTAGCTAGTAAAGCAGAGAAAGGAAATTCCCGCACAGCAGGCTTTAATAAAATTGGCAAGCTGGGATGTGGGGCTGTGCAAAAATTCTGGTGAGGAATACAGAGAGGGAAAGCTAGTGTAGGAATCGTGAGGCCTTTCTTATCTTGAATGTTTCCCCCTGCATCTAATTTATTCTCCAAATGGGTTCCCAGATGAGAATTGGTTTCCCATGAATCTGCAATATTAAATGTAAGAGGATGAAGATACATCTTCCAATACAAGAAGTAAACCAAATATTAGGCAGTCTTCTGGCTTGGCATTAGAGGTTGCTATGAAGAATATGCGTTTATCCATGAGTATTCTAGAGAGTATGTGGGACTTTAGATCCCCAGAGGACATAAAGTAAAACATGGTGAATGATGTAATGAAGGTTAATATAACCGTGCAATTAAATTCTACAAAAGACACACTTCAGGATATCTGTAAATATTATTGGATTTCTCAGGCAACTTCTCCAGACTTTTTTCTTAGTCTTTTGGGTAAAGCATAACCCTCACACGATGACCACAGAACTCCAGTTTCCTTATTCCCCACTTTATCAGTGAGCTACTGCTTTATTATTTATATTCTGTCTCTGTCTACCAGTTTGTAAGGTTCTTGGTATTGACAGTGTAGCTCAGTGGTAGAATATCTATCTGATATTCCCAAGGTCCTCAGTGTGTGTGTGTGTGTGTGTGTGTGTGTGTGTGTGTGTGTGTTCTGAGCATTTATAACACAGAGATTATGAATGCTTGGAACCATTTCTGGTACACATTAGGTACTCTATAACTTGTTTACTGAATAGTAAATGTCCTTGGGAGGCTGAGAAAGTTTAAGTCACATGATTGAAGCACCAGAACGGCAGCTGGAAGCCAGTTCAGAGCTCCTTCATTTGCCATTGTTACAGTAGCTCTTGTTTATGTAGCTCTCCAGTGAGTGTGCTGCAAGAGGTGATATGCCCCCAGAGGAGGCAGCTGAAGACTGGGGCCAGGGCACTGAACACCCTCTAAGTGTCAGCACTCACATTGGGAGTTTCAGGAAATGTTAGTGGGCACAGGCCCTGTGACCCCCCCCCCACCTTTTAGAAACATGTGATAAAGTCCCTTTCCAAATTGAGGTCATTGGCCTTCAAGAGAGTCAGCAGATTCCAGAGTGAGGGTCCAGCAACTTCAGCCTCTATGGAGTGAAGTGCTTTGTATTTTAGGAGCTGTGCTCAGGGAAGGCACACAGGAGAATTCTGCTAGAGATCTAGGTCTGCTGGATGCTTTGAGGGGAGGTCACTTTCCAGGGATGCTGGATATCATTTCCTTCCTTCTCCAGGGGAGATCCCTGGGCTTAGGCACAAAGTATGAATAAAATGCCACTTTATCTCAAAATATCTGTTAAGAGACAGGGAGAAAATAGTCTAAACCCTGTGTCCCAACTTGCACTTGATTGAGGGGGGGGGGATGGGAGTGGGGCACTCAGTGCCTGCTGTTCTCAGTGGGGTTCCATCCTAGAGCACCCCTTGTGTTAACCACTTCAACGTTTGTCCCTATCTCGTTATCTGTTCTTGTTAAAAATCTTTATTATTCATGGATGCAAAAAAAATCCCATCATTAACCCATCATAAATATTCATAACACTTTGCAATTGTGTGCATTTCATTTAGCCACTTGGCAAAACTTCTCTGAAGTAACCCGGGTTTTAAGGAAATCTTGCTAATGAGACCAGAGCCCGGGAAATGCAGGGTGGCCTTTCTCCTTTATGTTATTAATTTTAACCTGAAAACAAATGCAAAATATAAATAATAATTAAAAGGGGATGAGCAAAGGAGTAGCTCGCTCACCGGCAAAAAAAAAAAAAAAAAAAAAAAAAGCCCTGGCTTTGTCTTCATCATGCTTTTGTGTCGCTTTTGTGTCTAGCGGAAGATAAGAGTAAACTCTGTTCTACAAGAGAGGGATTGTGAGTCTGTGCTACTAATGGATTTATCCAGAAGCCTTCAGAGGCAAGATAAACCCTCTGCTTTGGTTAACAGGGACCTTTCTTCTCCTGCTTTGTACAATTACTGACGTCAGGTTGAAGCTGAGATAAGAGTGGCCATTTTCTTGGACTTATTATACCAGGCAGCAGTCACCCCAGTTTTAGTGTCTAAGAAAGTATTATACTTATACCCATCTCCTCTTCCCACTCCTCTCTCTCCTCTCCCCCTCCTCTCCCTCCTCTCCCTCCTCCTCCTGCTTTTCCTCCTCCTCTTCTAATCCACTTTTTCTGAACAACATGCTCTCCTATCAATATGGAGGAGAGCTTTGCATGGAAGTGAAGGAAAACCCAGCCAACAACCACTGTAGACAAATGGGAATTGGAGTCATGTGCTCTCCCACTGCTGTCTCCCTCCCAGTAGGGAGATCTTTTGTCCCATAAATTCTTGCCTTGAAATATTCCTTTCCTGCCTTTCATCATAAAGATTCTCACCACTGAAAAGGAGCATTTAAACAGCATGAGCTGGTAGAAGAAAATATGTACCCCAGAAGACGTTGCCCCCTTGCTTGCACTTGCTTAGAATTCTTCCACGCCACGACTGACAGCATTTATGCTCGATAATGAGTTGCTTTGCCAGCATAACTGCTAACAGGTGCTGGAAGACTCTAAGAGCGTTCGAGACTGCGCAGCAAGTTCCCCTTCCCTTGAGGCTTTCTGCAGTGTAGGAACAAGTGGCCACCAATGCAAGTACTAGAGTGGCTGGTGGCATACATCACTTCGTTAAGAAATGTCACATGTTAATGGGGGAGCACACTAGGTTCCCAAGCAGAGGACCAATTAAGGAAAGTTCTCTGTGGTCTAATTCTGTGGAATTAGACTAAGTTCTCCCAACTATTGATCCTTGAGCTCATTTGTGGTAGCAATTCGGCATCCACCTCATGGTTTGTTGGCCCATCTCAAAGACTCCAATTAGAGTCTTTCTTTAGTAAGTTGTCCCTCTGCTAACTGATATGGGTTAACACCAGAGAGAAGGGATGCTCCTCGTTATTTATTTTATATCCAACCCTATTGAAAAGGCCTGTACTTTCAAGAAAATTAAGTGTGCTGTTTTAAGAGGACGCATTGTGTCAATTTAGATGTGACCTTTGAAACACAGCACGTTTCTTCAGTGTGTTATATATTAAAATTCAAAGCCAGGTCTTCAATTCCAGCAGTATTAATTACTCCCACTGTGCCTCTACTGTGCTCTCTCCACAGCCCTCTTAGCCCCTCATATCTGCTTAATAAAGGACTTGGCTTGCAAGGAACGAGACTCACTCTGTCACTCGGGTACTAGGGACTTATTTTAACAGGGCACCTACGCTGCTAATAGAGCCAGAATCTCATGAAATCCTCAGAGAGCAGAAAGCCACACACAGTGTCCCGGCATGGATCCCAGGGCTGCCCTGAAAGAGGGACTCCGAGTTGAAGAACGAGGTGCTGAGGAACTGAAGAGCTGAAGCGAGGCTTTGACCAAGGAGAGAGGATCCACGAGATCACGACGGCAACCCTGTTCCGTTTCCTCTCATTTCTCAATCGTGCCGCTCGTTCTACTCCTGTTGTCTGTTTAAGAGGGACACACCAAAGGTCCTCTACTCATAGGAGAGACATTCCTCTCCTTGTCAGGATACAATCGAGGCTGCTGACCTCTGCTGTCCCTTGCCTTTATGTCAGGGGCTCATTCTCTATCCAGTCAACTAGCCCATGGATGAAATGTCTAGCATAGTCCATCGCTTCCAACTGCTTCATTATACTGCACCAAGCGGACTGGATGAAAACCCTCTCGCTCATGTGATGACTAGCTGTGCCTCTGTGGAGTCAGGCTCCTGTTAATACAGCCCCAGTGCACCCTAATGGAGGAGTTAGGGGAAGGACTGAAGGAGCTGAAGAGGGTTGCAGCCCCATAGGTGGAACAATTATATCAACCAACCAGACCCCCTAGAGCTCCCAGGGACTAAACCACCAACCGAAGAGTACACATGGAGTGGCCCATGGCTCCATCTGTATATGTAGGAGAGGATGACCGTGTCGGGCATCAATGGGAGGACAGACCCTTGGCCCTGCGGAGGCTTGATGCCCCAGCATAGGGTGCTGAGATGGAAGTGGATGGGTGGGCAGGGGAGCTCTCTCACAGAAGCAGTGGGGAGGGTTTTGAGGAGGGGAAACAGGGGATAACATTTGAAATGTAAATAAATAGAATAACCAATAAACAAGCCCCAGTGCTTAGCATCACCAGTGGTAGAGTGTTGCAGGTCTTCACCACTTATGGGTACATGTCTTCCTTTCCCCTGCGGGTAGCTTTGGGTAAAGTGACATTGATTGANTCTCTCACAGAAGCAGTGGGGAGGGTTTTGAGGAGGGGAAACAGGGGATAACATTTGAAATGTAAATAAATAGAATAACCAATAAACAAGCCCCAGTGCTTAGCATCACCAGTGGTAGAGTGTTGCAGGTCTTCACCACTTATGGGTACATGTCTTCCTTTCCCCTGCGGGTAGCTTTGGGTAAAGTGACATTGATTGATGTTTACATGCCCTTTAATGCCATTGACTTAGTAATAGGAAGATTCTGAGTTCTAAGACATCCATGGTAGGTTTCAATTCCCCTTTCTAGAGTTTTCTTTTCATTAAAACAGCAACAAAACAAAACAAAACACCTAAAGCGTTATATAGCAGAGTAAGCAGTCCATGTTGATATGATATGAAAGGGAAACTTCACTATAAGATGAGAAACTGCCATGACCTGTAACCTACCTCTCCCATTCTCTCTAATTTTCTGGAGTTGCTTTCTATGGAAGGATAGAATAAAACCCTATAGCTTCCATGGGAACAAGCTGTTTTGAAAAAAAAAATGAATTTGCATTCTGGTTTTCAGAGAGATTCATGCTTGTTTTACATGGATGGTTAGAATCTTTCCGTCAAGCTCCTCTTCCTAACCTATGCACTTCTCAAGGTCTGGAACCTGTATCACAGATACTGAGGAGAGAGGTAGCAACAGGCACAGTTGGCATCCCCTGCTCCCCTCTCAGCAACCACAGGCACACTGCATGACTATGCTTCAGTCTCTTACATGTATTTTTGCAATGGAATTAATTGCCTACAAATAACTAGAGCACCAAGATTCTAGAACCACCACAGACACGATTCTAAAATCACAGGCAAGAAGCACCAAGTACAAAATTGTGCTGGACAAAGACCTATCCCTGCATGATCTGCCACACATCTGTTCTTGCTGTACGTGGCTGCCCTATACATGATCAGGGCAGAGTATATTAGACAGAAGCCTAGAAAACACCATGATGATTAAACCTCAACTTTTGCTTTTTGTAAGTCTCCCAGTAAAAGATGAACATTAGCCAGGTGTGGTAGCAGATGTCTTTAATCCCAGCCCTTAGGAGGAAGAGGCAGGTGGAGCTCTGTGAGTTAGATGCTATGCTGGTATACAGAGAAAGAGTTCCAGGACAGCCAGGGGGCTGCTTTACAGAGGAATCCTATCTCATAAATAAATATTAAGAGAATGAAAAGAGAAAAGAAGAAAATAAATAAATATTAAGAGAATAAAAAGAGAAAAGAAGAAANGAGTAAACTTTTATGGTAAACCCAGTGACTCATAAATAAGTCTTTGGGAAGCTGCCCAGCTCCTTTCTCCTGATTACAGGGCTTTGGAAACTTCCTTTAAAAAGGGGATAAACGTGTCATGTGTTTTTCCTTCAGCCCTGGTTTTTAAGTTCTTAGGAATGGAGAGCAACAGACTGGGGCCCCTGTCCAAATCCTACTGGAACTAGCCTCTCCTCCTTTCCTGGGGATACCTGGGTAACAGAGCTTGCTGAGCTCTGCCCTTGTAGGGAGGGAAGATGACAATCCCCCTTTCCAGTTAATTCTTCTGAGCCTGCTGGAAAGAGCCATTGGTTTATATTTTATTCTCCATGCCTTTGAGATCTTGGGATGAAATACTTTCTATAAACCACAAAGCCTATTACTATTTTAAGTACCTGCATCTTCCAGAAGGAACACGCTGGCTCCCTGCAGGAGAAATAAATGGAGTAGGCTTTCGGGCTGGCACACTGTCTTTAGTAAAAAATAAAGAAAAGACAGAGATCGTCCTGTTCTCTCCACTGTAGAAAATGTGTCTCGAGCTCGTAAAGCGGAACACGTATTTCAGAGGAAGCACCTGTCACACTCCGCCATACAAATCATGGGGCCTTTCCTAGGGGTGGGGCTGGGGGCGGGGAGAGCGCAGGGGTATGGACAGGATCAAAAACAAAACTAAACAAAAAGCGTAATGATAAAGTTTACTTTCAGGGATGCCCTTGGGAATGAACTTGTTCTTTCTCTTGTTTTAGGGTCTGGTTTTATGGCTGTGAAGGAAAGAAAACTACTTTGGCTACTTATATTTCAAAACATAAGGTGCGGTTTGAGGGTTTGAGAGAGAGCACCTGGTACTTGTGAACAAAACAGCAGGCGAAAATATTTGGTTCTATTTTCCCATTGTCATCTCTCTGAGGTTCCCCCCTCACCTCATCCCTCCCTTTGTGTCCCTGTCAAGATTGACAAGCATCCGTGTGTTACCAAGTGACATGAAGTTCTTGCTTGAATAATCATGGTGAAAATCCAGGGTATTTCAAAGCACATTATTGACTCAGAGAACCACCCACTAGATTGGATTCTTCTGATTAACATTGATTGGCAGCATCCTTGAGGTGCTGGGTTTTAAGCCAAATGGGTCAGGTCTGCCCATGTCCCTCCTGTGGCTCTGACACTGGGATCTTTTTTTCCCATAGCTGCTACGATATGGGTTGCAGTTAAAGTTTCTCTTGTTGATGATAGAGGGAAAAGCCTCCTGTTCAAGTAAAGACAGACATACAGACAAGGAAGTAAGTAAATGCTCATAGCAAATAACAAGAGGTGAAACTAGTGAGGTTTATTTGCTCCCACCCCTCTCCTTTTTATTCATCTGCCTTCAGCTCCGGTACTGACGGTACTGTGGATGGCAGCAACAAGGCAGAGCTCATAACACGCTTAGAACGAACGAACGGTGGTGGTGGTGGGGTTATATAAGCAATTAGATCCTGCTTCTATCTTAGTATGTGCAGAGACCATTGAACAGAGTGTGGCAAACTGTGATGGAAAGAACAAACAGTTCCTCATGTTGGGGCAAGCTGAATGAACAGGAGGCCACTATCCCTACTTCTTCTCCTCAGTCCTAAGGGTTGAGTCCAGAAATCCCACAGGAAAGGGTAAAAAAAAAAAAAATGCACTCTGCTTGGGAACAGGAAATAGATTGAAGCCTTACCTGGAAATACCATTTACATGTTGAGCCCAGTGACTAGGTAGTAAGTTCTTCTCAAGTGTGGCTTGATAAATCACCTCTAACTAAACCTTTGGTGATATCCTTGACTGTTTCCTGTGCAAGGCAATTCCCCGTCTTTTCTTCTTCTTCTTTAAATCTTAGGCATTTACTTATAACCCGTATTTTAACCAAGGGACAGAACTAATACAGCTTTACCACTCAGAGTGGAGCAGAAATGGTTCCATCCTTAAAACAGGCATACACATGCATTTAGCTGCTGAACAACTTAATAAAATGTAACATATCACCCTAAAAACTGACAGAAGGCTGGTCTGATTAGTTATTTATGATTTTTCAGAATCTCTTTTCCAAAGGGAAAACAGAATGCTTCCACAGCAGTTTTACAATGCTTTCCTAAAGGATTGTGATATTATTAGTTGAACACGGTACAGCTTTGCAAGAAATCTCTAAGAAGGTGTTCTACAAACAGTTCCCTGGAAACTGTTATGATCAATGAACAATTTTCTCAGAAATACTTGAATTTTTATAACACCTATATTTACTGTTTATTCCTATGAGATACAAGATTCTAATATGTATTTTGTATCTGATTTACACAATACATGGCAGTCTAGATGTTAAATATCCCATGAGTCTTTATATTCAGCATCTCGAAATGACTCCAAATTCATTGAAAACTAAGTGTGATTCCTGTGACAGTATTGCTCACTGGTCTGCCATGTCCGGTCCAGCTTGCTTTGCCTTTACTGTGGATAGTACTCTCTTTTGAGTGCTCCTCACTGGAAGCTCACAGCTAGGATCACATTGCCCATCAGTTTACATGTTTCACTCTGTGTTTTGTTTCCTTAATTATGTGTGTGCGCATGCACACCATGTTTGTGTATATCCATACGCACGTATAGCCTTTGCCTTCATGGAGATGCTGAACCGTTTAACACAGATACAGACATGGATTCAGGAGCAGCTATGACTTACATATAGTGGAATCTGAAGCTGTCACCCCTTTTTCATTGACCTCACAACCTTAGGGGGAGAAATGACAATATCTTGGAACCAACGTATTCAGAATTTGTTTAGCGACACTCATCTTGTCTTGGGTTCTCTCATGTTTGCCAGCAGTGTTGCAGCAATGGTGATAGGCCACCTCATGATACCATCTCTTGGAAAGCCTACAGTAGCTTCTCACTTACCAAGTTTTCAACTTTGTAAAGTGTTTCTAACTTCATTTCAACCATGATTTAGATGGTTTCCTTTGAGTTTTCTAATCTTAAAAATCCCCAATTTTCTTGACTCATTAAAAAAGAAAAAGGTCATTTAGCTAGTTGTGAATGGTATAAAGGCCTGAATTTTTATGCTATTACCAATACATAATTACTGCTACGTTTTCATGTAAAGTCTGCCTCACCTCACATTGCAAACGTTGTAAGTACAGACTGTGAAGACCTTTCCATACAGCCCTGAGAACATCGGGACTGCTTCAAAGCTTTGGGTGATGATGTTGTGAAGATGGCAATGATAACATCATACTGTTCTGGTTAGAAATCTCTCATACAGAATACAGTGCATTCTTGCTAAAAAAAAAAACACTGTCTTGTTTCTCATTCTAGAAATCTGTCGTTCTTTGTTATCAAAAGAAAGTCAGGGTAAAACTGTTAGTGTTTGATGCCCTGCCAAATAATTATCGTAAGGAGCTCTTGGTGAGCTTAATGTTAATAACAGGTCATTAAAGCCAAGTCTTGAGGTCTACAAGGTGTAGGTTACACCACACATTTGCTGGGCTTTCCTCTATAGATGGACTTGGCTGACTATACTTTTATCGGTATTGTCCTCAAGGACAAAAAAAAAAAAAAACAAAACTCAGATGCAGAATGGACTTCACACTGCCCAAAGGGCGAGAAGAGTCAAAGAACAGCAACAAGTTACTTCTAAAATGTTGCCACATTCAGATCCATAAGCCTGGTTCTTGAAGATATCATGTGACTTGCCATGGACATACCATGGAAGTCAATTCTTTCTTGACAGTGAGAACTGAAGTTTGGGCTCTACTGAAGTGAAACAAGTTACTTCTATTGCTTTTTCTGAAGTGTAAGATGATCGCTAACTGCTTTTTAATCTTTATCTTGATGGGATAGAAAAATACGTGCAAACTAAAAAATATATATAATGTGTATACTCCTGTCATACTTACATCACTTGAGATACAAGGCTTGTCATACTGCCTATTTTAAGGTTCAAATACGACAAGGTAGAACTCCTACCCTTTTCTCATCAGAATAAATATGCTATTTTTTTATACTGCATTCTTTGCTCCTCCTGTACCTTCTCTGTGCCATTTTATCCTTTCTATATAGAAAGATTGTTTTAAAACTAGCCCCTGAAATCAAGGTGTAATTTAAGGAAACAGAATTAGAAGGAGGGAATCCAATTAAAATGATGAAAATCTTTAATTTTTATTTAGGTATACTTGTACGGACACGTGTATATACAAATACAGATCATATGGATTTGCGTTTGCGTGTGTGTGTTTTAATCTTTCTTTCTTTTTTTTTTTACATTTTCTTTTACGTTTATATAATGTTAGCATTTCAAAACAGCACTCAATGAGAAGGTGCAAAGGACAGCAAGGCAGGGAGTCCAAGCACAGGGCTGCATGGAAGGAGCTGGACTTCACACCCAGACGCACACACGGTGAGTGGCTTCAATGCAGTGTCAAGAAGAAGCATGGAAAACAGAGTTTTGACTCATGGGTAACCTCCAACGTGGCAGCATCTATTAAGCTGTAGCAAACAATGGGAGTGAGCCCATTGTAGGGAGATTTCGTCTCGCATCCTAGCAGCTCTGGGGCAAATGCGTGGGAAGAACTCAGCGATGCCAAACCAGAGACAGACCTGTCCATTCACGGCTCTGAGGGAAAAGAGAATGTGGGCGTGGGGAGAGAGAGAGAGAGAGAGAGAGAGAGAGAGAGAGAGAGAGAGAGGAAGAGAAGAGAAGAGAAGAGAAGAGAAGAGAAGAGAAGAGAAGAGAAGAGAAGAGAAGAGAAGAGAAGAGAAGAGAGAAAGCAAAAGAGAAAGAGAGAGGCGGGGGTGGGGGGAGAGGCAAACAGGGGTGTTGGTGGTGGAGGTGATTTTCAAAAGAAAAATATTGTGACCACAACTCTGAGAACAACGAATGGTAAGGAGGAGTTTCAAACTGTTTTTCTAATTTTGTGAAACTAATAAAATGGCTGCAGCCGTTGCTAAGGCACAGGAGAAAAACAGAGTCCCTGAAAGCCCACAGGTACTGTGACTCTTCCTTTCACAAAGACGCAGAGAGGGAAACAGCCCCACTGAGCCTTCCTAAAGGGACTAGTCTGCATCCTGAGTCTGCGCCGCACTTGATACTCACAAGACTTCCTGGGGGAGGATGACAAACAGAAAAACCAAACCCAAGTACAGAACCATTTCTAAGTTATCTAAACCTTTTCAAACCACATGCTTGGGGTGAGGGGAAGGACCACAGAGCTCCGACATCAGACCTTGAAAACACCGAGGACAAAAATGTCAATCAAAGCAGTTCTGTTGTTTCTGGTCCCAAGACGGTGGAGCTGTAAGATGGAGTGGTCCAGGATGGAGTTCCAGCCACTTGTGGCTTCTTAGCCATGGATACGTTGGAAGTTTCAAAGCCTCAATGCATGTTTTGTATCCTGAAAGTCTGTTTTCACTTACAAAAGACATAAGAATCAAATTAATACTTTATTATCAAACACTATATACAACAGAGGTCGCTAATAATACAGAATTAAAGAACGCAGTTGTGGTTTTTTTGTTTGTTTTTTGTTTTTTTAACATTTTAACTTTTCTTTTCTCTGCCACCCAAGAAAGTACAGTACAAAACAATAGTCTAAAACTAACACGAACTGTTACCTGGTCTATTAAAGGATACACAGTATCCACTAAACAGACAGATCTTTATTCCCTGTTTCATGTTGCAAAGCCCTTGGCAACCAGGGGCAAAGGTCGCCGGGGTTTGACCAACTGGGGCTGAGGGGCTCCAAGGGCTGCCCTTCCTGTTTATCCATTGCTTTTAAAATGAAACCAACTGCCAAGTTGCACCGACATCCTAAGCCCACAGAGGATTGTAACGCCACCACAAAAAGCCACCAGCGCATTTTTTTTGGACAAGATAAAAACTGTCTGACACCAATCGTCTTGAAAATTCTGCACAAGCATATTAGCTAAGATTATGTCACAGGTAAAAAGCATATTGTCTACTGGCGTGGATAGTTTTTCTTTTTCTATTTTTTTTTAACTTAATAATTGGTGGTATGGCAGTGAAGTAAAAGGGTCTAATCGCACAGTGGGAAATGAAAGACAATGGCAGAGAGGGCCATGAGGAATTGTTTCATCATTGGTTAGAGACAAATGGTAGAATCACAGAACTCACCATTTCTACAATGACATTAGAACCACTAATGTCGTTAGGACTAACTGGAATTACCATAGGATCACTTGGTGTCCTTGACTGTAGTACATGCAGTATTATCTTGGTTCTATCGATCCATCTTAGAAGGGATTTTCTTTTCTTTTTTTTTTCTTTTTTTTTTTTGTCCCTTTACTGAAATCCCACTAACCCACAAACCTGTAACTATTAATAAAAAGAATACATCTGGATATCACTGAGAGTGTCGAGCGCATAAATAAAGGCAAAGGAATCCAATGCTTTGAAGTTCTGTTTCAGTGGAAATGGTGGGTGCCTTCTGTGATGAGACTCCGCTACTCCAGAGAAGTCTCAGATGATGGGAGGAGAGGGGAGAGGACTAACTATATCTTTGAGGCTGGCGACTCTGGTCACATGGTTCAGGTGAGAGCAGACTCCAGTTGCCTCCACTCCAAAGGGACCAGGTAAGTAAGCCCAGCTTACATTCCAACGTGCATACAACTCTCTAGGGTGCAGTTTGTTCACAGCTGCCTTCCACTCACATATTTTTCTAATTTGAAACCACTCGCAATTCTAAGCAATTTCCGACCCATGGAGTCCATCTATAATGTGAACTTTTTTTTTTACAGATACATCTTAAAAACGAATATATAAAAAAATTCCATATTTTTTTTAAACTGGAATGCTTTCAATTTTCCACATTACATGATCATTGCATTTACTGACTTGCTTGTTTACAAAGGCATGGTTTCTATTGATGTCGTGCAATAGCAAAAATAGGTTAGATCACCTTTCCATTGGTCTGACACTATTCCCTGTCTCGCTCGGCTTTGGGATTTAAAGCTCCTAACACCCCACCAGGAGACCTCCCCACAGCTTGTGTTTCCTGGCAATCAGCTGGAACCACCCCCTTGGCCATGCTAAGTTTCTTTTAAACAGGGTCATCCCATGTTCATTCTTCTGCCCCAAACCCTACTATGAAACAAGATAACCCCCTGTGTTTCTAAATGTACCAAGGGATACCACTTTTTCCTCACAAGTTTAAATAGGACAAGCATATATACTCACTCTCAGCATAAAGTATATCTAAATAATGTATTTTCTATTCTAGTGGATTTTTAAAAAAATATTTTGTCAAAGTCTTTGGGACTCCATCTTGTTTATCTCCCACAGATAAACACGTGTTCCCCCTACGCTTTAGGCTGTGTCAGAAAGGGAAAGGCTAGAACATCAACGCTTGAATTTCTTACTCCAAACTTTGGAATATGTATTCCAAATTTCCCTTTAGCCCTCCCAAGTAGTGCTGACTGACTCTCCTGGTGACAGGGGTTCTGTGTCTGAGTCCCCTGTGGTCACGGAGCAAGGAGCAGAACGTGGGTATCGGGGTGGGAATTGGGGAAAGGCCACAGCACACTGGAGCTCCAGCAAAGCCAAATCACATGTCCTCTGGCCAGACTCTCTTTCCTTGTACTTATTGTCCCCAGAGGAGTAGCCAAAGCTATTCCATTCCTACTCATCAACCGTGGCTTGGCAGCCTTGGGGAAGGTCACTTTATTCATAAAAATGCCTCTTTGAAGTCCTAAAAAAGAAAAAAAAAAAAGTTGTAGCACCATGGTGAACTGTATTCAAAGGAGGGGAAAAAAAAAAAAAAAAGAAAATAGGTAAGAAAGAAACCCTTAGGCGTGTACTGCCCGCTCACAAAAAAGTTAGAGGCACTCACACCTCCAGCAACAGATCGTTTTTCTCAGTATCCACACTTCCTCTGTATTAGCATCCCTGCATCCAGCCCTCCTCCTAGAAGAAGAGGCGTCTTCAACACAGCCCAAGTTTTGCTGGCAAAAAAATAAAAAAAACACCCCAAAAATTGGTTTAAGACAGTCCCATTTGATGAAATAAAAACTAGTATCTGAACCTTTGAGAAGCCTGCTCACTTCCACACTCCTAGAGGACGTGGAATAATATTAAGCCTATTCTTAACTCTGCCCCCTCTGGACTCATACAGGCCAAAACCATGCCCCACACAATCACCTTACTGTCCTGACCGTGAAGGCATAAGTATTGTATAGGAGAGGGCACCCCTCTCAGGCCTGGACATTGCAGGCAGCATCTGCCGCCATTCTTTCTTGTGTGCATATGGTCGACACCCTGAGCCTAAGGAGGTGAGCTCTCGAAAATGCACAGGAGGCCAAGACCTGCTGCTGTCACTCTGACAATCTGGCATTTTTATCTGGACTCCATTTGATTGGGAAGGGGGTGAGAAGAGTCAAGGGCAAGGATTTAGGGGTAGGGTGGGGTGAAGGAGGCAGCAACTAGTTTACCCCCCAACAACCCCAAGTTGTTGCTTAGAAATCAGGCTGGAGGAAAGAAAACAAAAAAATCTGACATCTGCCAAAAACCAATAACAAGTCCCTTCTTGGGATGAGCAGTTAGGTGGATCTCTGGTGTTCCAAGACCCTGACGTTTTCAGTGACAGGTGACGGGAGGAGACTGTGCTATAATGTCAAAAGCATCGCCAGGAGGAACAGTAGGATTGCCAAAAGGCGGCTGGGTATCCTTGGTGTCTGTGCCGCGTTCTCACCGCGGGATGGCTCGGCTGACTCATGTACGGTGTCATCTGTTCAAATAGAAAGCACACATTCCAATGAGATTTCACATCCTTAATAACTCTCCTGCAGCAGCCTGCTGTTAACAGACCTCGCCACCCTCTGCAAAGTAGGGTAATGAACCCTGTGCCACCATTGACTTTCATGTCTGCATAATCACTCATTATTTACAGCAAACAAAGGAGAGGCAGGGGAAATTGGACTTCCTTCACAATATTTATACTCTGCCTTGCAGCCGAGGGGGAAACTGTGCATACAGTGTAATACTCAGAAGGTACTCAGATTTGCTACTGGTCAGATGCACTTTGCACAAATTGGGGGAAGCACCTTTAAGCCTGAAGTACTGTGGGCGGAAGTAACACGCTGGAAGGGATGGGGAAGAGTTATGCGGGCATATTAGTGGTTAACCAGACTGGGCTGCTCATTCTCTTTCTTTTAGACATTTCACAGGATTTTAGTATTGAATGTTTAGTTGTTTGGTGCCTACGTGTATTTTCAAATGTGAAGAAAAATTAAATGCCAAGACAACAACAGTATTTTAAATAAACTATATATAATACCCAGGAAACTTCAGAAATCCCGTACCCACTGGGCTGCCTACAATTAGGAATCAATTATGGTACTATTTCCATTACAGGCCCTGCATCTCCCAGATTAAATTACTTGAACTTGACTATTCTTATTTTTATCAGGCTGAGTCTTGGCACATAAATTATCAGTGTGGATGCAAATTTTCCTCTAAATAAAATGGATTAAGTGAGTTAAGCTTCTTTTATTTAGCTATAAAGTGTTCTACGAGGCTGCCTCTGACTCTGGATCGCCTCCCTGATCTGCATGATTAACAGGCTTAACTTTGAAATGGGAACTTTGCAGTAATTAGTGCCCAAAGATAGATTGGAGGCCTGCCCATGAGCCGTACGATTCTCTAATGTGGCCCATCTCCTTCCTCCCATCTGGCCTAGCTTATGCTTTTAGCCCAGATGACCTCTGGACATGTTTCTGGAGCTGACAGTTGGCCTCTGAGCAGATTTCATTTCAGCATCAGGGGGACTTCCCGTGGGAAGACAAGAATTGTTACTTGGGATTTGCTGACTGGTGAATAGAGAGAGCAGTAACAAGTGAGAATCTACTATTTGTTCTCAATTATGTAGACCCCACAAGATAATTCCTAACATCCTCCAGTAACCTACTTTGTGCCTCTTAATATACTGTCCATTACTTTAACGTCATGTATATTCACCTATCACACACGTCATAATAAGGGTATGTTTCCTTACTGGAGAGAGTCATACTGTCTATTATACGTCCTAGAGGGAACTCTTTTTTTGGCTCACACTTTCTGGAAGTTTTTGCTCATCCCCTTCACATCCCATGTGAACTAAGAAACATGCGTTCTCAGAATTAAAGTCTTCCACCCCAGAAGGATCTTATCATTTCAGAGGGTCCTGGTGGAGGAGCCCCTGCAGCCCTTTGTTTAATCTGTTCTCCTTTCCTGGTCGTGAACAAACCCGGAGAGATTGCTTTTAGCTTAGGAGACTAGAAAAGGTTAGGAATCAAGAATAGGAAGGTAAATCCCGCCCAGCATAGCCGAGTACGTGGGGGCCCTCATCCTTTCTCTGCTCCTTTTTCAGCCTTGGTAATGCATTAATTAAATCTGTAGTTAACAGGAGGCAGAAGTAAAAGGCCCCCTAATAGCCCTGAAATTAAAATCCAAATCACATTCTTAAGAGCACCAATATGGTGTCAATCAAAACAATGGAGCACTTCAGGCTTAATTATAAAAGAAGCATAAACCCTGAGGATTCCACAGCTCATTTTGAAACATCACTTATATTTATACACCTGAAATTACATCACCTACTGGGGTTCTTCTCCACCCTTTTGGCAATAATACATCACTCAATCTTTCTCCTTGCAAGGCTTGGAAATGTACTGTTAAAAAGATACTCGAGCTACACTTCTGTAGTCTGGGCAAGCACGCAGGGCAGGACTTCACTGCTTCACACCCTTTACAGTGGCTCAGCAAGGGCTATCCATCGTCCCAGGGTCACACAGCTCAAGGCACAGTGAAGGGACTTTGCGGAATAATTGAATTTTTCTTCTAAGTGGAGCATAAGTTTGAATGGACCTTTCAAAACTTGTGTCACATCACAGATAATGTTTGCAATTAGCATTTCTGAGAGCTGCGTTGTCCATTATTACTTTAGCCTCAAATACATTCACCTACCACACACACCATAATAAGGGTATGTTTTCTTACTGGGGAGAATCATACTCCCCTGTGTTTCCCTCAAGTGAGAAAACGCAGTGCATGCTCTTGTTCCTACAATATGATGTTCATGAGTCAGGATTCTGTAAGGTGTGCCTTGATTGAGAACTCTATATATCACCATCGTCACCCACACCCCTTACCCCTGACACTGAATAGAAACTAGCTACCGTTTGGATAACTAGGGAGGAAATTTCAGAATTCTAAGTTGAAACTCCTAATTAAGAAAAAAAAATCTATCCTAATCAAAATTAAACCTACATATGAGAGATTATTAATACTTGTAATAGCGAGTGTGGCTTGGCAGAAGAAAATGTTCCTCTTTAGAAGCCAAATGGAGTCTTGCCTCTTAGTTACAGGAATCCGCCACACAGGGGTTTCAGTGGCTAACTGAGAACACTAATGATATTTTGGAGCATGTAATGTGGCATATGTCTGCCCTGAGATCATCCTACATCCCTGAAGGTAGGAAACTGGCAGGCAGCGTGTGCAAGCAAACAATGAAGACAAATGCATTCCACAGACAGGTGAATTAGAACACATTGCTGAGAACATGCAGTAGAACCTTTCAGGCTCGCTGGGTCCCTAAAGCCTGTGTGTGCAGCTAGTGCTGGTGGAATCCCTAAAGCCTGTGTGTGCAGCTAGTGCTGGTGGAATCC
This sequence comes from Mus minutoides, assembly GCA_902729485.2. Taxonomy (NCBI): domain Eukaryota; kingdom Metazoa; phylum Chordata; class Mammalia; order Rodentia; family Muridae; genus Mus; species Mus minutoides. Next base: position 54,731 of record CACVCL010034069.1, read on the forward strand.
CTAAAGCCTGTGTGTGCAGCTAGTGCTGGTGGAATCCCTAAAGCCTGTGTGTGCAGCTAGTGCTGGTGGAATCCCTAAAGCCTGTGTGTACATTGAGAGCTGGCTAAAGGAGACCACTGTTAATTGAAACAGTCAACAGAGTGGTAAAAGAACAGCAAGTGTGACTGACGGAATTTTCTAGAAAATAAAGAGAAATGCTTAAATCTGATAACACATTCATATTTCCAGGTACGGTGGCTCAGGACCCCCCCCACCTCCCCCCACCATGTTAGTGAGGATGCTTGCCGGCAGTCTCGTAAACGCAAGCAAACACACAAACACACATTTACTAAACTACATGCTGCCAAACTTCCCAAACTTCTATCAGTTAGTTATATGGTCATGGATTTGGGGCCACTGTGAATTCCATGTTCTATATGAGGAAGAACTTTTTTCTTAGAAGACACTGACATATGCTCATGTATGAGAGCTTCTTAATGTTTGCATTTTATCTTTAGTCGAATTCAAAGGTGCTTTTCATAGCAACATCATAGTCCTTAGTATGCTTCTTTACCACCAAAAGAAAAAAAGAACGAAAGAAAGAATGAAAGAAAGAACGAACGAAAGAAAGAAAGAAAGAAAGAAAGAACAGGAGGAAAGGAATGGGGAAGGAAGGAAGAAAGGAAGGTATGGAGGAAGGAAAGAAGGAAGGAAAGAGAGCAAAGAAAGGAAGGAAAGAAGGAAGGAAAGAGAGAAAAGGAAGGATGGAAAAAAGGAAGGAAGAAAAGAGAGAAAAGGAAGGAAAGAAAAGAAAGGACAGAAAGAAGGAAGAAAAGAGAGAAAATGAAGGAAGGAAAGAAGAAAGGAAGGAAAGAGAGAAAACAACAACAAAAAAAACACGAAATCTCTCAGGTCTCTAGACACGCTCCAACTCCCTAGAGAGGCAACAACTGACTTTCCCTGGAAAATAAGATTATGAGAAATTCTTATCAAACTTATAATCCTGAGCAACTTTATAACAGGCCTAACCTGCTGGTCATTCTACTCATGACTTAGTAGCAAAGCTAAGACAGGTCCGTATTATCTCTGAACATCTATCCCTCTAGAAGGGAGGAGAGGCTGTTACTATTATCCTATCAGTGAGAGCCAAGGATCTTAATTGTGACAAGCTGAGTAGCCTGGGCCGGTTTCCTGGGCCGTGGGAAGAAGAATGTAGATTCCGCAGCTTGACAGAGCTCCTGTTTAACTTGTCCCTATGGTGGTCATGTCCTCAAGCTTGAAGTCTGGTCCCTTGAAAAGTCACAGTAATGCTTCTGGTTTTTCAGGACACAATTAAAATGTCTCCTATCAGCACTCTCTTCTTCCTCCTATCTAAAGCGGCTAACTGATCCCTGGGGAGACATTAAGGCCTCCAAAGCCCATTGTACACACCTCTCATTTATGCTCTGGGTGAGGCGCCTGCCTTAGAAACAGACTAGAGTGAGTGGGGGGAGGCCTGACTCTTCCTGGCAGCCACAGCACTAAAGCTATTGCATGTCCTGAGGCATAGCACTTACTCAGGCTAAGTGTCCCTAAGGCTCATTGACTGTTATCCCTGTAACAAAACTCGGAGGATGAAGTGGACTGAAAACCCCTTTAGTTTCTAGAGCTATAACAAAGAAAAGTTTTCCTACTACAAAACTAAACAAAAACAAACAAACAAACAAACAAACAACACAGAGAGACCTTATCATATCCATAAGGGGACTTACATCTCTTGGTGAAGTGGAAATAATTTTCTCTGTAGATGGTCTCTAAGATGGTCATGGGAGATGGATAAAGAAAACTGTTAAGATCTACATAGGTGGATGGTAGAAAGGAAGGCAGGAGCGTCTACAAACTGGCCTGCCACCCGTCAGAATGGGTCTGGTTGCATTCAAAAGCCAGGATAAGTTCATAAGCAAAGGAACAGCTTCTCCCAGTCTACACCATCCACTACACTCTAAGTGGTTAAATGATTTTTTTTTTCTTGAGACAGGGTTTCTCTGAGTATAGCCCTGGTTGTCTTGGAACTCACGCTGTAGACCAGGCTGGCCTCGAACTCACAGAGTAAAATAAATATGCTTGGGGCCTTTACTTTTTTTTAACCCTAATGAGGAAGTGTGACTCTGCATGTCAGTGGCATGAAAAAAATAATTATCTTTAAAATTTGTTTTGTCTGAGTAGTCAAGGATTACTCCTGGCCCCAGGAGCTCCTGCATCTAATTGTGGTGGCTACAGGATTGCGTGTCACCAGATAAACTGCTATCAACAACAGGATAAATAATACTGAAGTGAAATACATGTTTTAGGTCCGTTTCATTGATGCACGAGAGAAAGCTAAAGATATCGTGGAATCAGTCGCTATTTTGTGCAGCAATCTTACTGCTTTTATCCATGGATTTGGATATGGTGTTAAGAAAAAGAAAGTTTCATACACATGTACAGTAGAAATGTTTTCTATCTTGTATGAAAACTGGCTTTATGTGTACTGTGATCCATCGGCACACGTGAGGCTGTGGTACAAGGCAGTAGGATTTTAGTATTCTGATTGGGCTTCTATATTAGAATAACTGATTCCAATGGGACCCATGTCCAAGAAAGAAAAGTTGTACTCTATCTAGCATGCACTACACAAAAATACTGGAGGAATGAGATAGAAGATAAGTAATATTAGCAAGCGGCTAGCAATGGGGCGGAAGCAGAAACGACGGGAGCATGCACGCATGCAGAGAGGAAGAAAGGAAAACCAGGACTAAAGCATCAGAGAGAGATGCGTTGGTTAACAAGAGATTCTCTAAGCATACTAACCTGCTGGTTCTAATGAATTTTCTACTTTGTCGTTAACATCGAAAACACGATCATGAACACCTATAGTTTTCATACAGCTATCTATAACGAAAATAGAGATAACAGCCAAATATGTTAGTGAAGACACCCTTAAACTCCCGCTTCCTCTTTTTTTTCTTTCTCTCTATCGTTTCCTTTTTATTAATGTAGAGATTGTTTTATTACAATCCATGGCATGTATCCACGTGCCAGTATCGTTCCCGTTTGCTGTGTGCATGGACAACAGTCTGAGAAACAACAAGTTAGCAACTGCTGGGTCCTTCGATACACGAAATAAAAAAGCATCGTGAGAAATGAGGGAAAAAAATATGATGGAAAACTCAAACATGGATGTGGATATACAAAACAGGTACCACACACGCGTCTTGACAGTAAAAATTAAATAGATAAAACAGAATGAAACGGAATTTTACCGCTGTGAACCAGACCATAGGATGGAGCATGCGCAGTGAGGGGGACCCTCGGAAGCTCTTTCTAGAACTTACTTGTTGGTCTCACAAAGACTTTGAGCTTTAGACAGGACCTTCTTCCGTTGTCTGGGATTGCAGAGGCTGTCGGTGAAGCAAAGAGAGAGGGCAGAAGAAAAGGGAGAGAATGACAACTTATTACTCTTTGTTTTACACATGTAAATAAATGCTCTACTCATACTCTTGCAGGATATACACTCGCCTGCATCTTGGCCTGAAGTTAAAACAAACAATACTTTCCAGACTGAGCTAAATGCTATAGGAAGGCGACTCTCATATTCCCATCTCTCCCCCCCCCCAACAATAAAGGAAGAATCATGCAGGAATGTGGTAATCTATAGAAAAATGCCTAGGACTTCTATTTCAAAGTCACTCCTCTCACTTGATCTGCTATCAATTTTCTCTAAATCGGGAGGGATAATGCCTGAACTCTCTTGCTTCGGGAACAGCTCCTCAACCGCAGGATAAAAAAAAGAGCCCAGCAGAGCCCCACAGTGAGAGTGCTGTCAAAACCCGTAACAGACAGTTACAAGGCGGACTTCAACTTGACCTACTTCTGCTGGGGAAAGCATAGCTTTGTCTGTCCTGAAAGCTTGTCTGTCAGTACTCCGCAGGTAATTCAATTAGAGGTTTTACTCGGGAATTTGGCCATACTTTCTATATGACTGGCTGAGCCGGCGACTCCACAGCACTGTTGTGAGCACAATATGCTATTGAGAAGGCACCGCGTTACATCGGCACGTTTATCTTCTCTTAATTTTCCACAGAGAAGGATGGAATTAATAAAGTTAGGCTTAATAAAGACACGACAACATGTTTCAAGTTATAAATCATCTGAAGAAGAGACTTTCTTCTCCTCAGGAAAAGATCATCCACTTTCCCTACTTTTAAAGATTATCTCCACTTGGCACACTCGCCAAGTAATGTCAAAGGGACCCTGACGGGCAGTCAGAACATCAACAGCCACATGTGTTTACTAATGTTCTCTAGAAACAACAACAACAACCAAAAAAAAAAAAAAAACACAGAAATGAAGGCCACATACTCTCTTCCCTGCTTCAAGTGGTTTCTTTGTTCAGCAAAGCAGCTGACATCAATCAAAATGCACATGGCTTTAAATTAGTTGGGGAATCCTGAAAGTGACAGAGAGGGAGCCAGCATTTCGTATGCCTCCTCTTCTCTTCTACCTTCATGTTATTCTTCATGAGGAGCTCAGAAAAAGAAAAAAAAAAAAAGCAAGCGAGAGTGGAGCTCCAAACTTCTTCATTTATGGAGTTACAGGTCCATGCAAATCTCCTCCAACAGCTAAAGGACATCAGATACTAAAGGACCACCACTGTCACTACTCAACACCTGCTGAAACTCTTGAGACAGAATACGGAGAAAAGATGCTTCTGGCCTTCTGCATCTATCCTGCTCTCCCTGACAGGCAGTTAAGAACTGTTAACAGCTGGCTTGGCCGCAGGCTCCCATTAAATCAAAGTTGGGAAAACTCCCCCTACTGACATTAGCTGTAACTAGTATGTTATTTAGGGCACAATATTTTTGCACTCCGGTTTGATCCGGGAAATGGCCTTGCTTCCCTATGGGCCTCCTCTGCAAGTGCTCACGCCACAAATACAGCACATGCAGGTGACTCCAGTTCCTTACAAAGCCCCTGGTTACCCGTTAGTCATGAGAGGCGGTGGGAAAACTACCATCCCACTCATCTGAGTTGAGATAAACTTACTTCTTCAAAGCTTGTTGTACCACATGAAAACGACTGATGTTAATATGAAAGCTCAAGATACGCAGGCTCAAAGCAGTGTTGAATGTATTAACTGTCTTTATAAGGGTTTTCTTTGTTTAATGGAGATTTTTCAGACTTTTACTAAGAAAATTAAACCTAGGACATTAAGTTATTATAGAATGTGTCAAAGAAACTACATAGAAGCCCAGGATGACACATAAGGAACACTAGAGCAGTGTCTCACCAGCGCACAGACAGTGACATGAGCTTCCTTGGCTACTGAATAAACTGACTTCTTCTGGGAATTAAAGATCCCAAATTTACTTCTACACGGTGGAAAATAAGAGGCTGATTTCTACCAGTCTCTCCCTCCTCAGTTCCTCATCTCAGCAGGAAAGCGCTCCCAGTAACGGGACTGACCCCACGGGATACTGTTTGAGTACTGACTTTAATCCTTTGGAACATCCATGCACAAAGAACATTCATACATGATGCACTCTGTGAGTTCCTGGCACATTTGGAGTCGAGAAGTTAGAGGTAGGGAAAGAGGAATCATTGAAACAAAGCAAACCTCTCATTCTCCCATCTTATGGAGCTGTTTTATGAACTATTTCATGAGCCTTCCATAGGCCCCATCCCTGGAACGTACTAGCCAAAACCCACTAAGACCTATAATGGAATAAAAGCTGGGAGCTTCTGTGTTCTCCATCTTTAGAATCCAATACCGATAGGACCATGCGGGGCCCTGACTTCACTTACCATCTCAGAGGACCACAGTTCAACCTTTCCAGGAGCCTCATTCATTTAATCATTTAATCATTTAATCATTTAATCAGTGTGGCACCTATGAGGGACACCTATTTCTGGACCCCGAGTTAGTACTTATAAGTATTTAAAATTGCAAACACGATAGTCACACCTCAGGCCACTATGGATCTATCGATGGAGATAAAGCAAGAGTGCACTGGCATTAGGCTTGATGTAGGCAGCTTCTCTAGTAGTTCTCAATGTTCCCACTAGGCAACCCCCCCCAACCCCCAACTCCTCCATAATCCCATCCACTTGAGGATTGGTTGGGCTTAGTTTCTTGTGCCTAATGAACAGAACGCAGCACAAGTCAGGACTCTTCACCTCTGTGATTATGCTGTAAAAGCTGCTGACCTCTTTCAAGGAAATACTCTCCCGTATGCGAAGCAACGCTCCAGATTGTGAGATTCACACTGGAGAGACCCACACAACAGAGGATGGTGAAGAGAACAGGAGACAATTATGAGCTTTAGAAAACACATCGGGAACTGAAGCTTGCTCACCATCATGTGAGTGTGAGAAAGACAGTCCTTCTTAGCCGAGCCTAGAACTCACTGTGGCTTTGTGAACTGAACCTGGATTGCTGGATCACAACGAATCTGACACAATTAGACAACTGATGTAAGGGCTTTACAAACAGACCCATGTGATCCCAGTTTTCTCACGGTAGCATCATCTTCCACTCATGGTCAACCCTGCCTCGCTCTGATTCTTGGCCTGGACAACTGGGATCACTTGCTAGTTTGTACTTCAAGCTACCATCGCAGGGCCTCTTGAACTAATCTGAGAGGTTGGTAATGCTAAGTGGCTGTTAAAGAATATTTGCCTCCTGTTCCAGCATCTAAAAACCATTTTTTTCATTTTTCCTTCTCATGCAGCTGAGTTTGTTTCTCCTCCACGAGGAAAAACAATCTGTGCTGTTCCTTGAAATTAGTGGGATGCCTTCTGTTCAACTCCAAATTCCTGGGTGGGGCCAGTGCGTTTTGACATAAAACGTGAACTTGGAGCATAAGAGAAACTGTTTCTCAGCAAATCTAAGGAAGTGAACAGAAAGGTGAGCTTTAAAAGTATCTTCGGTGAAAGGACTTTAAAAACAAAAAATTTTTTAAAAATTAAAAGTTAAAATTAAAAGTTCTCTGATTATTCACCTATTTGTGATATTTTATATATATATATATATATATATATATATACATATATATATATATATATGTATATATACATATATATTATTATATTTTATACAAGTCATCACATTAAATATAAACATCTGAAAGTTCAGGCTGCTCCCAAGAACTTGGTAATCAAAGCAAATCTTCTCTGAGACCCAAAGCCTGTCAGAAGGGGCAGACTCTCCTTTCTAGTTTCTTTCAAATTTTCAGGTCCAATACTGTGCTCCTTGGTCTAATTTCACTCATCCCTATAATTCCAAAGGCCACAGTCTGTCTCCCTTTCTGAAACCATGTCAATCTGGATACTCTGGGAATTTTTACTTCTAAGTACAGCCAGCCATGTTCTTCTCTTTTAAGGCCTGAGTAGGTATGTGGTCATTAAAAGTGCAGGTTTCAGGCCCTGCTTCTCAATTTGAACAAGTCAGAAGAAAAGATAGGTTACTAGCTGCAGGGCACAGCTTTTTCCCTGTAGGTTTTTCTTGTAGTTCAACATATGACACAAATATATGCAAATTAGGTAGGTAAAGCCAGAATTACGCATTATGCATTCAACAATACATGCAAAAAAAAAATCCCATTTTAACCCAGAGTTGGTACTGTAAATGTCTCCCAGAACATAATGAATGAATAAAATCCATTCTGTATATGTGGGGAGACGGTGGGGATCAGAAGTGGTGGGAACCAGAGAGAGATTAAACAGAACCATATGCACTTCTCCTAAAATGGTTACCAGACACACAAAGTGTAA